>CAKNXH010057232.1:0-13734 GCA_932178445.1 Andricus quercusramuli
TATATAGAAACTTTAGAAGTTTGAAGGAAATTCGTAAAATCTATTAGATTTTTTTTCTGAATTTTCGAAAATTTTTTGAAATATTTAGAAATTTTTAAAATTTATATTTGAAAATTAATTTTTTTTCAGTAAAAAATCATTACAAATTTTCCCACGAATTTTAAGAAAAGTTTTTTTCTCATCTTGGAACATCTCAAAATTCTTAAAAAGCTTCGAAATTTCATTGAAAATCTTAAAGTCTATTTTGGACCATTTTTAAACATTATTTTTTTCACCAATTTAATTTGGTTTTTATTTTTCAAGCTTTACAAGTTTGAAGGAAATACTTAAAATCGTTTAGATTTTCTACCGAATATTTAAAAATCTTCTGAAATATTTATAATTTTTAAAAATGTTTTTAAATAAAAAATCATTACAAATTTCCCCACGAATTTCAAGAAAAGTTTTTTATTTTTTTAGAACATCTCAAAAATCTTAACAGGCTTCGAAATTAAAAAAAAAATCTTAAAATCGTTTTTAGAAAATTTTCAAGCTTATTTTTTTACCAATTTAGTTTAATTTTTTTATTTAAAAACTTTAGAAGTTTAAAGGAAATTCGTAAAATCTATTAGATTCTAAATTTTGTTAATTTTGATAAATTTTCTGAAATATTTAGAAATTTCTTAAAATTTTATTTAGTAATTAATTTTTCCACGAATTTTAAGAAAATTTTTTTATTTTCTTGAAACATCTTAAAAATTTTTAAAAAGCTTCGAAATTAAAAAAAAGTCTTAAAATCGATTTCCGAAAATTTTCAAAGATAATTTTTGTTCATCAATTTGATTTTTTTATTTGAAAACTTTAGAAGTTTGAAGGAAATGCGTGAAATCTTCAGATTGTTTTCGAATTTTTTAGAATCTTCGAAATATTCATAAATAAAATTTTTTTCTCAATTATTTTTTTAAAAAATAAAATATCATTAAAAAATTTCACACGAATTAAAAAAAAAGTTTTTTATTTTCTCGGAACACGTCAAAATTCTTGAAAAGCTGCGAATTGAGAAAAAAATCTTGAAATCGTTTTTCGAAAATTTTCAAAGATAATTTTTTTTACCAATTCTATTTGTTTATTTTTTTATTTAAAAACTTTAGAAGTTCGAAGAAAATTTGTAAAATCTTTAGATTTTTTCCGAAGTTTTAAAAATCTTCGAAATATTAAAAAATTTTATTTAACTTTTTTTAAATAAAATGTCATTACAAAAATTTCCCCACAAAAAAAAAAATTCATTTTTCTAGAAAATCTCAAAATTCTTAAAAAGCTATGAACTTTAAAAAAATCTTAAAATATATTTTTTTAAATTGTCAAAGATAATTTTTCCACCAATTAAATTTTTTTTCATTAAAAAACTTAGATGTTTGAAGAGAATTTGTCAAATTTATTAGATTTTTTTCTGAATTTTTGACAATCTTCTGAAATATTTAGAATTTTTTAAAATTTTATTTGAAAGTTTTTTTTTTAATACAAAATTATTACAAATTTTCTTACGAATTAAAAAAAAAAAGTTTTTTTATTTCCTTGGAACATCTCAAAATTCTTAAAAAGCTTCGAAATTTAACAAAAAAATCTTAAAATCGTTTTTCGAAAATTTTCAAACATATTTTTTTATCTTTGAAAGTTTGAAAGGAATTTTTAATATCTTCTCTTTCCGAATTAAAAAAAAGTTTCTGAAATATTTCGAAATTTCTTCCAATTTTATTTAAAATTGATTTTTTTGAATAAAAAATCATCAAAATTTCGCCCACGGATTTTAGGAAAAATTTTTTATTTTCTTGGAACATCTCAAAATTCTTAAAAAGCTTCGGAATTTAAAAAAATCTTGGAATCGTTTTTCGAAAATTGTCAAAGATAATTTTTTTACCAATTAATTTTTTTTGTTCAATAAATTCAGAAGTTTGAAAGAAATTCGTACAATCAAGGAAAACTGAATTATTTTGAAAGTTATTTCGAAGTTTTGAAAAGATTCGGAAATATTTTAAATCTTGAGAAGATTTCAAAAAATTCTAAAATCTTTTAAAAATTTAAATTATTTTTTAATCTTTTCAATATTTCTACACCTTCTAAATATCTTTTTGAATGATTTCAATTTTTCTGACA
Organism: Andricus quercusramuli; assembly: GCA_932178445.1. Lineage (NCBI taxonomy): Eukaryota > Metazoa > Arthropoda > Insecta > Hymenoptera > Cynipidae > Andricus > Andricus quercusramuli. The sequence continues at coordinate 2,134 of CAKNXH010057232.1, forward strand.
TTTTCTAAGGAATCTTAAAATTTTTTTTTATTTTCTTGAAACTGTCCAAAATACTTGGAAACTTTTTAAAACTTGTTCAAAAAGTTTACAAATGTCATGAAAATATGTCCTCAAATTTGTGAAAAATTTTCTCTTAGAATTATTATTTTTTAATTAAAAAATGATTTGAAATTATTGTAAATCTTCTCAATATTTACATTATTATTTAATCCTTCAAAATTCCAGGTTTCCTGACATTTTTTAAAATCCCTTTTTCGGAATTTTGAGAACTCTTTTGAAATATTAAAAAATGTTTTCAAATTTTATTCAAAAATTATTTTTTTCTAACAAAAAATCATGCAAAATTTTCCAAGGAATTTTAGGGAATGTTATTTTATTTTCTTGAATCGTCTCAAAAGAAGTTTTGTAAACTTGCAGTGGAATTTTCTAATCGATAGAATAATTATGGTAATTATGTTAATTTTGTCGATTTGAATAATAGAGTATTTAGGATAGAAATAGCCATTCTTTTTATAATTGCATGAACGTGCAGCTTGACATATGCCGATAATTTTTGAAACAAAATATAAATTTTAATTTTAATTTTAATAAATATTAAATTGTCGGAAATCTCTCAAAGCATTAAAAATATTTTTAAATATTCGATATATTTTAAAAATATATTAAATTTTAGCCGGAAATTGTAGACCAATGGCTACAATTTTTGAAATATATATTACTTTAAAAATATTTTCGAAAATTTTTAGGAATTAATTTTATTATGTTTATTAAATTAATTGTTAATGTTAATTAAAAGTATTTAATTTTTCATGTTGCAAAATTGCAAAATTTGGCTTTAGAATCGTTCACATTCTATTCCAAAGTTGTAGGAAGTCATTAAAAATATTTTTAAATTTTTCAAAAATATTTTCCTAAAATTCCTTCTTCTCCATGAAAAATCGTGCAAAATTAAAAAAAAATTCTTAGAATCTTCCAGATTTTTTTTTGGACATTTTTTGAAATCTCAAAATCTAAAAATTAATCCTTTGAAATAAATCGTTTGCAGTAAAATATTTTTCTTTTATTGCTCGAAATTCGCATTTGTTTTTATAATTTGTATATGATAATAAGAAATATATTTATTTTAGTTTTTTAATTTTTTTTATATTACTTTAAATTTGATTAAAAATAAAAATCACATAACTATCCAAAATCATTCAGAGATCACCTACCATTATTTATAACAATACAATTGTTAGTAACAAATTATTTATTCATAATAAACTATCAATTTATGCCTCGCGAATGTTTATTTATCGAGTAAAGGTGATTAATTTGTTTACAATCAACATCTAGGGATCTCTTAAAAATTGAATTCGCATTAATTAGGAAAAATGTGGAATCAATTGAAAATTGTAGCCGGAATCGTATTTTGAAATTATCACGATTAAAAGAGATAAAAGCCTTTCCCGTAGGTTTTAAATTGTCAGCTTTTTTTGTGGAATCGGCCTCGAGGGATCTCTTAAGAAATTAAATCGCTCTTATTTAAAAAAAAATGAAATCGATTGAAAATTGTAGTCGGAATCGTATTTTGAACACTGTTCCGTCATTGTGGCCCACTGTGCGCTGTCTGGACAATTAGAACAGTCAAATATTTGTCAAATTAAAAATTTAAAACTCTTAAGAAGTTAGTTCGCTTCAATTGAAAACAAAATTTGAAATCGATTGAAAATTGTAGTCGGAATCGTTTTTTGAACATTTTCCCGTCATTTTGGCCCACTGTGCGCTGTCTGGACAATTAGGTCCATTAAATATTTGTGTAATTTATTTTTCAAACTCTTAAGAATTTAGTTCGCTTTAATTGATAACAAAATTTTAGAATCGATTGAAAAATGTAGCCAGAATCGTATTTTGAAATTATCAAGGTTAAAAGCGATAGAAATCTATCCTGTAGCTTTTAAATTGTCAGATTTGTTTTTTGAATTGGCTTCGAAAGATCTCTTACGAAATTATATCGCTTTAATTAAAAAAATAGAAATCGATTGAAAATTGTAGTCGGAATCGTATTTTGAACATTTTTCCGTCATTTTGGCCCACTGTGCGCTGTTTGGCGAATTAGGGCCGTTAAATATTTGTAGAATTTATTTTTTGAACTCCTAAGAAGTTAGTCCGCTTTAATTGAAAACAAAATTTGAAATCGATTGAAAAATGTAGCCAGAACCGTATTTTGAACATTTTTTCGTCATTTTGTTCCACTGTGCGCTGTCTCGTCCATTTAGGGCCGCTATATATCTGCTAAATTTATTTTTCAAAATTTTATCTTGTCCTCCGCGAACCTCAAAATTATCAAGGTTAAAAGCTATAGAAGTCTGTGTTTTTTTAATTGGCCTTGAAGAATCTCTTAAGAATTTATTTCATTTCATTAAAAAACAAAATTTGAAATCGATTGAAAATTGTAGTCGGCACCGTATTTTGAACATTTTCCCGTCATTTTGGCCCACTGTGCGCTGTCCGGACAATTAGGGCCAATAAATATTTGTATAATTTATTTTTCAAACTCTTAAGAATTTAGTTAGCTTTCATTGAAAATAAAATTTTAAAATCGATTGAAAAATGTAGCCAGAATCGTATTTTGAACATTCTTCCGTCATTTTGTTCCACTGTGCCCTATATATTTGTTCTCTTTTTTTTTCAAAATTTTATCTGTTCTCCTCGAATTTAAAAATTATCAAGGTTAAAAGCTATACAAGTCTTTCCTGTAGGTTTTAAATTGTTTGATTTTTTGTAATTGGCCCCGAGGAATCTCTGAAGAAATCAAACCGGTTTAATTTTAAAAAAATTTTGAAATCGATTGAAAATTGTAGTCGGAATCGTTTTTTGAACATTTTTCCGTCATTTTGGCCCACTGTGCGCTGTCTGGACAATTAGGGCCACTAAATATATGTTACATTCATTTTATAAACTGTTAAGAATTTAGTTTGCTTCAATTAAAAACAAAATTTGAAATCGATTGAAAAATTGTAGTCGGAATCGTATTTTGAACATTTTTCCGTCATTTTGGCTCACTGTGCGCTGTCTGGTCAATATGAGGGCCCCCGTATATTTGTTAAATTTATTTTTTGAACTTTTATCACGTTCTCCTCCAATCCTTTGAGAATTTAGTTCTCTTTAATTGCAAAAAATTTAAAGACAATTGAAAATTGTAGCCGGAATCGTGGGTCAAAATGACGGAAAAATATTCGAAATACGATTCTGGCTACATTTTTCAATCGATTTCAAATTTTGTTATCAATTAAAGCGAAGTAAATTCTTAAGAGTTTGAAAAATTAAGTTTACTCATATTTAACGGCCCTAATTGACAAGGCAGCGCACAGTGGGCCAAAATGACGGAAAATGTTCAAAAAACGTTTCCGACTACAATTTTCAATCGATTTCAAATTATTTTTTTTACAGTTCAAGCGTACAGTTAAGAGATGCTTCGAGGCCAATTTAAAAAAAATCTAACAATTCAAAACCGACTAGATAGACTTCTAGAGCTTTTAACCTTGATAATTATAGACAACAGAATGACGAAAAAATGTTCAAAATACGATTCTGGCTACATTTTTCAATCGATTTTTAAATTTTGTTTTCAATTAAAGCGAACTAACTTCATAGGAGTTTGAGAAATGAATTTTAAAAATAGTTAGCCGCCCTAACTGTGCAGACTGCGCACAGTGGGCCAAAATGACGGAAAAATGTTCAAAAAACGATTCCGACTACATTTTTCAATCGATTTCAATTTTTGTTTTCATTTAAAGCGAACTAACTTCTTAGGAGTTTAAAAAATAAATTCGAACAATATTTAGCGGCCCTAATTGACAAGACAGCGCATAGTGGGCTAAAATGACGGAAAATGTTCAAAAAACGATTCCGGCTACAATTTTCAATTATTCAATTTTTAATAAAATCGATAGCATTTTTTATTAATAGAAAATCATTTCCTCACGCATCGATGTGGTAAATAATTTTCAGAAGATATACATTTTTTAATACTTAAAAAAGAAAGAGAGGGTGTGAAAGAATGACCAAAACCTGGCATACGATTGATAAAAGAAAAAAAGAAAAAAATTTTTGTGCTTTTTTTAACATCAAACGAAGTTAACATAGAATAAATTAAATTGCTCTGGGGGTAATTATTTTTATGCGCCATCGGTCACCAATCCGGGTCGCAGCTGCCAAGCATTATGCTTAACTTGTCCAACCGAACGAGTGACACGCTACCACGTGTATGCCCGTGAGGGCAAATATTCCAGTAAAACTGACAGTTTAAAACCTAGAGGACAGACTTTTACAGCTTTTTACTTTGATAATTAGAGATTTGAGGAGTAAATGATAAATGTTTGGAAAATAAATCTAACTAATATATAGTGGCCCTAACTGACTAAGCAGCACGCATTGTGGGGAAAAATTACGAGAAATTGTTCAAAATACGGTTCCGGTTACAATTTTCAATCGATTAAAAATTTTTTTCAATTAAAGCGAACTAAATTCTCAAAAGATCCCCCAAGACGAATTTTGATAAAATTCTAAAAGTGTAAAACCTACTGGACAGACTTCTGTGAACCAAAATGACGGAAAAGTGTTCAAAACACGATTCCGACTACAATTTTCAATCGACTACGATTTCTTAAATTGAAGCGAAGTGAATTGTGAAGAGTTTATAAAATAAATTTGACAAATATTTGGCGGCCCTAATTGACAAGACAGCGCAAAATGGAACAAAATGTCGGAAAAATGTTCAAAATACCATTCTGGCTACATTTTTCATTGGATTTAAAATTTTATTTTCAATTGAAGCAAACTAAATTGTTAAGAGTTGATAAAATAAATTTCACAAATATTTAGCGACCCTAATTGACAAGACAGCGCACAGCGGGCCAAAATGACGGAAAAGTGTTCGAAATACGATTCCGACTACAATTTTCAATCGATTTCAAATTTTGGTTTGAATTCAAACGAACTAAATTCTTAAGAGTTTAAAAAATAAATTTCACAAATATTCAATGGCCCTAATTGTCCAGACAGCGCAAAGTGGGCCAAAATGACGGAAAAGTGTTAAAAATACGATTCCGACTACAATGTTCAATCGATTTCGATTTTTTTTAAATTTAAGCGAAGTTAATTGTAAAGAGTTTATAAAGTAAATTTGACAAATATTTGGTGGCCCTAATTGACAAGACAGCGCACAATGGAACAAAATGTCGGAAAAATGTTCAAAATACGATTCTGGCTACATTTTTCAATCGATTTCAAATTTTGTTTTGAATTCAAGCGAACTAAATTCTTAAGAGTTTGAAAAATAAATTTTACAAATATTCAATGGCCGTAATTGTCTAGACAGCGCACATTGGGCCAAAATGACGGAAAAGTGTTTAAAATACGATTCCGACTACAATTTTCAATCGATTTCGATTTTTTTTAAATTGAAGCGAAGTGAATTGTAAAGAGTTTATAAAATAAATTTGACAAATATTTAGCGGCCATAAGTGACCAGACAGCGTACAGTGGTCCAAAATGACGGAAAAATGTTCAAAAAACCATTCGGACTACAATTTTCAATCGATTTTAATTTTTTTTTCAATTGAAGCGAACTAACTTCTTCGAAGGATAAAAAATGAATTTTACAAATATTTAGTGGCCCTAATTGTCCAGACAGCGTACAGTGAGCCAAAGTGACGGAAAATTTTCAAAAAACGATTCCGACTACAATTTTCAATCGATTTCAAATTTTTTTCAATTAAAGTGAACTTATTTCTGGAGAGATCCCTCGAGGCCAATTTAAAAAAATCGGACAATTTAAAACCTACAGGAAAGACTTCTATCGCTTTTAACCTTGATAATTTTTAGATTCGAGGAGAACGTGAAAAAATGTTGAGGAAAAAAATTAACAAATATATAGTGACCCTAATTGACGAGACAGTGCACAATGGAACAAAATGTCAAAAAATGTTCAAAATACGATTCTGGTTACACTTTTCAATCGATTTCAAATTTTGTTTTCAATTGAAGCAAACCAAATTGTTAAGAGTTAATAAAATAAATTTTAAAAAAACTTAGCGACCCCAATTGTCCAGAAAGCGCACAGTGGGCCAAAATGACGGAAAAGTGTTCAAAATACGATTCTGGCTACATTTTTCAATTGATTTCAAATTTTATTTTCAATTGAAGGACACTAAATTGTTGAGAGTCAATAAAATAAATTTAACAAATATTTAGCGACCCTAATTGACAAGACAGCGCACAGCGGGCCAAAATGACGGAAAAATGTTCGAAATACGATTCTGGCTACATTTTTCAAACGATTTCAAATTTTGTTTTTAATTAGAGCTAAGTAAATTCTTCAGAGTCTATCAAATAAATTTAATAAACATTTAGCGGCCCTAATTGACAAGACAGCGCAAAATGGACCAAAATGACGGAAAAGTGTCAAAAATACGATGCTGGCTACATTTTCCAATCGTTTTCAAATGTTGTTTTCAATTGAAGCGTAGTGAATTCTTAAGAGTTAAAAAAATAAATTCGACAAACATAGAGCGGCTTTAGTTGATCAGACAGTGCAACAGTGGGGCAAAATGACGGAAAAATGTTTAAAATACGGTTCTGGCTACATTTCTCAATCGATTCTTGAATTTTGTTTTCAATTAAAGCGAACTAACTTCTTAGGAGTTTGAAAAATGAATTTCAAAAATATTTAGCGGCCCTAACTGTGCATATAGCGCACAGTGGGCCAAAATGTCGGAAAAATGTTCAAAATACGATTCTGGTTACATTTTTCAATCGATTTTACTTTTTGTTTTCAATTAAAGCGAAGTGAATTGTTTAGAGTTTATAAAATAAATTTCACAAATATTTAGCGGCCCTAATTGACAAGACAGCGCACAGTGGGCCAAAATGACGGAAAAATGTTCAAAATACGATTCTGGCTACATTTTTCAATCGATTGAAAAATTTTATTTTCAATGAAAGCTAACTAAATTCTTAAGAGTTTGAAAAATAAATTATACAAATATTTATTGGCCCTAATTGTCCAGACAGTGCACAATGGAACAAAATGTCGGAAAAATGTTCAAAATACGATTTCGGTTACATTTGTCAATCGATTCCACTTTTTGTTTTCAATTAAAGCGAAGTGAATTGTTTAGAGTTTATAAAATAAATTTGGCAAATATTTAGCGGCCTTAATTGACAAGACAGCACACAGTGGGCCGAAATGACGGAAAAATGTTCAAAAAACGATTCCGACTACAATTTTCAATTGATTTGAAATTTTGTTTTCCAATGAAGCAAACTAAATTGCTGAGAGTTTATAAAATGAATGTTACAAATATTTAGCGGCCACAATTGCCCAGAAAGCGCACAGTGGGCCAAAATGACGGAAAAGTGTTCAAAATACGATTCTGGCTACATTTTTAAATCAATTTCAAATTTTATCTTCAATTGTAGCAAACTAAATTGTTAAGAGTTAATAAAATGAATTTAAAAAATATTTAGTGATCCTCATTGACAAGACAGCGCACAGCGGGCCAAAATGACGGAAAAGTGTTCGAAATACGATTCCGACTACAATTTTCAATCGATTTCAAATTTTTCTTCAATTAAAGTTAACTAAATTCTTAAGAGTTTGAAAATACGATTCTGGTTACATTTTTCAATCGATTCCAAATTTTGTTTTCAATTAAGCGAAGTCAATTTTTAAGAGTTTATAAAATAAATTTAACAAACATTTAGCATTTAACATTTAACATTAATTTAATTAAATAAGTTCAAATATTTTACATTTTCATCCACAAAACAATTTTGAATCGGTCTTTTAATTTTTTTTATTTTAAAATTGTAAATTGTCATTAAAATTTTTTGAAGACTCGAATTCGCAGTCTTTAAAAATGATTAGCCAAGGAAAATTAAAAACTGATCAGTGAAAAGTCAAGAAATTTTGAAAATGATTTTTTGCGAGCATTCTGAACTGTCTTCAAATTTATTTAATTAAAATAAATTAAACAAATTAATAACTTTCCTCCTGAATTGTCTATTTCGGTACATACCTTTCTAGTTTCAAAAGAAGTGCCCAAAATATTTTGTTATTTTTGCATAAATTTGCATTGGCCTTTCAAGTTTGTTTATTTCTACGAACGTCACAAAACTGGTTACGGATAAAATGAATGTCAAACTACAGAAATAAAACAGTGTTCATAAATTATACGGAGATAACGAAGTCAAGTCTATTTGGACTGGCGACGTGCGTGTCATATAAATTTTTTATTAATTCCTATATCTATTTCCGGAATTCAATTATAAGCACTTGTTTATTTCCACCCTGATAACAGATAATAATGTCAATGACAATGAAAATGTGTTTCTTATGGAATGTGTTCTTTTATTGATATATAATTACACTAACAAATTAAAAATAACTTAACAAATAATTTACATGACTAAATTTCTAAAGAGACTAATCACTCTAATAAACTTCTTAATGTAAGAGACTTAAATACAATTAGCAAAATTATAAATTTGTCAGTAACAATAATTTATTGACAAATAATTATTTTGCAAATTTTTTCAATCTAAAGATTTAAAAAGTAGATTCTAATATTATACAAGCGTTTCACGTTTTTCTTCTTTTCAAAGGAACAACCTTTTGCGTAAGTAAAAATTTAATATTCTCACTGTGTTTACTCGTCCGGAGAGTTTTTTTTTGTATTTATTCAGGACGGGAATGTTTGATTTTACTTGTTTGAAAAAAAAAATTTTTTTACATTTTGCAGTCGTCTCGGTCCACGTTTTGTGCCCAATCACAGAGGAATGTTTCGGGGTTGTATAGGAGGCCATCCCGACATTGGAATTTCAATGGTTTTCCATAAACGCAGCGGTAGAACTGAAATAATAAATTTTTTTTTTATTAGAAAAATGTATATTAATTTTTATTTTGTTAAAAAAAACATACTTTTTGGTTAAAAATTCGACTATTTAGCAGAAAATCAACTCTTTCGAGGATTTTTTGAATCCTCAATTTGATGATTTGATGATTCGAATATTTACATTGATGACTTTGGAATTATGGATTATTTGATGACTTTAATAATGAATAATAAATGAATAATCATTTATTATTTAGAAGTTTTTTATTCATTTTCATGTTTGAAAATGTTAAATTTGGGTTTGATCAAATCATCAAATCCTCGAATGAGCCACTCTTCAGCTTAAGAAAATATAAAATCCTCAAAAAAAATATTCATCAATATTAAACACCAGAACATCAACTTTTTGAAACGAAACATCATTTTCAATATTCATTAAAATCTCAAACATAAAATAAAAAATAAAATTTTGGGATTCGATTTAGAGATTTCAGAATTTGATGATTTTGAGGATTTTCTGAATCCCCAATTTGATGATTCGAATATTCAAATTGATGATTTTGGAATTATTGATTAATTGATGACTTTATTATGAATTTATTAATCAAAAGTTTTTCATTCATTTTCATGTTTAAAAATATTGAATTTGGGTTTCATCAAATTCTATGATTTTTCCTCAAACAATTTTTTCCCTTGACCACTAACATTCAAATACCATTAACATAAATATACAAATTGAAAAATTCCAAATTTATTTATTTCAAACAAAAAAGTGACTTTTTCACGATAAAATGTGACTTCTTCAGAAAATACTTAAATTTTCTAAAAAATAATTACATTATATAAAAAAAAATTAAACGATATAAAAACAAAAATGAATTTTAAAATCAGAAAGACGAATTTTCAACAAATAAAGATTTTTCAGTAATGAAAAAAAAAAATTTCACCTAAATTGTTGAACCTTAAACAAAAAGACCAATTTTCAGTTGAATTTTTAATTAAAAAAGATTAGTTTTCAAGTAAATATTTAAAATTTAGCCAAAGAGATGAATTTTCAACTAAAAATATGAATCTTCGACAAAAAAATTATTCCTTAACAAAATGGTTCAAACAAAATAGTTTAAATAAGAAGTAAATATTCTACAAAGGTACTTGAATTTTCAACCCAAAAAGACGAATTTTCAATAAGAACAGATGATTTTTTAAATCAGAAAGACAAATATTGAAAAATACAGTTGAATTTTCATCAAAAAAATATTTAAATTAATTTTTTAACACGAAATGTGAGTTTTTCTTAAAAGGTAAATTTTCTACGAAATAGTTGAATTTTCAATGAAAAAGTAGATTTTTGGACCAAAAAGGATGATTTTTTAACAAATTTATTAAATTTTCAACCAAATAGTTGCATTCTTATCCAATAAATATGAATTTTCTATTATAGACAGATGAATTTTTAAATAAAAAAAAATTTCCTTAAAAAAAAGTCGAATTTTCATCCAAAAAAGTTTTCAATTGATTTTTCAACACAAAATGCGAATTTTTCTCAAAAGGTTAATTTTTTACGAAATAGTTGTATTTTCAACAAAAAAGTAGATTTTTGGACCAAAAAGGATGACTTTTTTATCAAATTTATTGAATTTTCAACCAAATAGTTGCATTCTTATCCAAGAAATATAGATTTTCTATTTAGACAGATTAATTTTTAAATAAAAAAGATAAATTTTCAAAAAAAATGTCGAATTTTCATCCAAAAAAGATTCAGGTGATTTTTCAACAAATTTATTTTAAAAAAATGTTGTAAGCAAAAAGACAAATATTCAAAAAAACAGTTGGATTTTTATCCAAAAAACATTTCAATTGATTTTTCATCACCAAAATATGAATTTTTCTCAAAATGTAAATTTTCTACGAAACAGTGGAATTTTTAAGCAAAAATAATGACTTTTTAACAAAACTGTTCAATTTTATAACAAATAATAAAATTTACAATTGAAAAAATAATTTTCAGGGAGAAGCAACTGCAAAAAAGATATATAAATACAAAAAGAAAATAAATGACTAACAAGAATGTTATATCAGGGCTACCGCAAAACTTAATTTTAAAAATTCAAGGATTTTTTGAATCCTCAATTTGATGATTTGATGATTCGAATATTCACATTGATGATTTTGGAATTATTGATTATTTGAGCACCTTATAGTGCATTTATTTAATAAATTTTTAATATATTTTTTCATGTGTAAAAATATTAAATTTGGGTTTCATCAAATCATCAAATCCTCGAACTAGTCACTCTTTAGCTTAAGAAAATGGAAAATCATCAATTTCAGTATTCAACATATCCGAAAACACAAATAAAAAAAAATTTGAGGATTTTTTGATTATGAAGTTGTCAAATAATTTTTCAGCGTTCGATCATTTGAAGATTGAACGAATTTGATGATTTTTGAAAATGATGATGGCTCATTCGAGGATTTGCAAATGTCAGAAATTGATCATTTCGAGGATTTTAATTTCATGATTTGTGATGATGTTGATAAACTCTTTTACGGAATTTCTGAATCCTCAATTTGATGATTTGATGATTCGAATATTCACATTGATGATTTTGGAATTATTCTGGATTTGGGTTTCATCAAATCATCAAATCCTGGAATGGGTCACTCTTCAGCTGAAGAAAATGTAAAATCATCAATTTCAGTATTCATCATATCCTCAATC
>CAKNXH010057233.1:0-13032 GCA_932178445.1 Andricus quercusramuli
TCTAATCATTTCCCCTACTTCCCCTTATTTCCGTTCACGTCCCCTACTTCCCAACCCACCGAGTTAAAAGTGCTACATAGGCCGGCTTTACACCGACGAGCGGAAGGTTAGTTTCACAAGCGTAGAACTGTTGGTGGAAGAGAAACTTTCGCCTCGGAGAGCGCGTGAAAGAAGGGTTGCCAACTTATAAAATTCATGTACTCCAGCTGATGGAAACTGTCGGTAACGTAGATCATCAAAGGTAATGATGCACACAAGCCTAAGATTCAGACGGTTTCTCATAAATAATAATAAATCATCCCAGGTTCTTCAGGACTTTTAGGTATACCTAGGCTGTTGATACAGAGAGCTATCCTTATTTAAGAGAGAGAGAGAGAGAGAGTGGTGTCTATTTCAATGCCCTAAAATTGATGCAGGTATAGGCTGAAAGGTAAAAGACCAGAAAGAGACCAAACGTGGTTCAAAACTGGTCTTAATGTGATCTTATGTTGGTCTTTCTTTTCACGAGGGATCTTAGAATTTGAAAAGTGTTTATTGTACCAAAAAATGTATTTGGTGCTTCCTGTTAAAAAGAGGATTTGAATTGATTACTGACTGGAGTCGTAAGTACTTGTTCTTGTATAAATATTGATAGAGGCAACAAGATAAAAAATCTTTCAGGTTAATTATCATTAATATTAAAGTTCTCATATTTTATATAAATATCAGAATTTATCATCGATCTCTCTTTACAGATTTTGAGAAGCGATGAAGGATTTATATTTCCGAATGGCACTTTTTGTCCACATGCAAAATGTATTAGTCGTGTCAACACTATTTTCTCAACTGAATATTTATCTCATGTGGGCTTTCAAAATCACATTCAAGCAAAACAAATATAACCTAAAAGATTTACTGTCTTATTGCCACTCTGAGTATTTATTTAAACAGGTACTTACGACTCCAGTCAGTAATTAATTCGAATCTCCTTTTCAACAGGCAGCACCAAATACATTTTTTGGTACAATGAACAGTTTTGAAATTATTAAAATTAAATAAAAGAAGCAGTTCGAATCTGCGGCTTGTTTGCGTCGTGTGCATCATCACGCCATTTCTAAAACCTTCTTCTAATTAATTTACTCAACCCTAAATAGATAACTAAATTTTCACTAATACATAAGTAGTTTTTCACTGAAAATTAGTAAACATTTCGAGTATTCGAAATAGTAACTTTCTATTAATCTTCATTAGTTCAACTTTCTATGATTCATTTAATAGTATTCTACCTGTACGTAATTAGTGAAATGTCATCAATTTCTGAATTTAGAGAGCACTATGTACGTTGGTATGAAAAGAATTATATTTATTTGAATAATGTCGAATAAGAATTAATATAATGTAACTAAAAATAAACTTTGAATTGTTTATATTTTATTTACCACTAGTATAATGGAAAACGGCTAAGAGAAAACACAGGATGCCCAACGAGGTCCTCATTTTTTTTTTGAAATAGAGGAAACCCACGTATTCAGTATTTTAATACAATTGGAACTACTGAATATTCTTGGAAATATTTCACTTTATAAACCTTGATCGCTATCTCGTTTCTCCTAAAGTGTTTGTATTTCATAACCGTTTTTCCTCGAAATGCTGAATTCGCAATAATGATTTAGATTTATGGTATTATCATGTACAATTTAGAGCAGGCATGCCCAACTCGGGGAAATTTCCTCCGGGAACACATGTTCCGAGTTCCCTACTCTTTCTCCTAGAGAGCGGGAGTGGTGGTAAACGTTTGCGAGAATCTCTCCTCTGTGGCGTACGCGTCTACCACGCGCATGCGTCTACCACCACTCCCGCTCTTTAGTAGAAAGAGAAGGGTACTCTGAACATGTGCTCCCGGAGGAAATTTCCCCGAGTTGGGCATGTCTGATTTAGAGGCAACAAAATTATTTGTTAGTATCATGTCAAACTTTATATATAATATTTTTACTTAAAGTTGGAGAAGAATTACACGTTTCACAAAATAATTTTTTTAATTTCATGAGTGGCTTATCTTTGTAATATATGGTCTTAACTCAAACCGTGAGGACTCATTGAATACACGTAACACACCTTTCAATCTCCGAAACTTGTTGTCATGATTTGTACATTTAGATGCGAAAGAATTCAGGAAATAAAAATAAATTTTGGACTTTATATTGTTAACCCTGCGGAACACAAATTAAAAAATGGTTTCCATAAGTTTAGCAAAGAGTCGGAAAATAATCCAATCTGTTGAAAACTCATCACTGAATGGTTTTTCGTGAACAAATTCCAAACATCGCATCGAAAAATAAAAATTAAAAATGGGGGATCCAATATGCTGACAAAACTGATTTTGTTCATATTTTTTAAGTAAAAAAGAACTCAAAAATTTTATACACATTGAAAATTAGAAATATCAAGTTCAAGATTACTACAAGAATTTAAAAAAATTGTGTAATTTGCATAAAACTTCTTTTTAGAGGGGATTTTTCAGCTACAGATACCAAATATTGTATTAAAAATTATTTTTAAAAATCTTGGTCGCCATATTGTATGAAAAATTCCAGATTAACATTGGTGGATTTGAAATGGCGACCAAGATTTTAAACATTTGAAAAACTCATTTGAAAACGACTTTAGAACAAATCACATAATTTTTTTTTTGGATTCTAGTAGTAATTTTGGACGCTCTATTTTGAGTTTTTGAATTTTAATAACATGCCGCTTATGAAGGAAAACTTTCACAATAATTTTTTTTTTTTAATTAAAAAAAATTAGGCGTGTAAGTTTTGAAAAAAGATTTAATTAATTGCATAGTTTTTCAATTTTGGAACCGTTTTGTCAAAGACATTGTAGACTAGAGAATGAGTAACTGAACAAGCTTGATCAGGTATTTCAGAGAACCTCTGGGACGACCAATCAGTGTTATTTAGACCAAGCTACAAGTCAATATAGTTCGCTCTCTTAAAATTATATCTCTTGAATGAAGATTTAATCACGAATATTTTAGAGAGTTGCTTCTGTCGTAAACAGAAAACTAGACTGAAAGAAGGATGGTACTTTTCCTCAGGTAGTATCGACCCAATGACTCTATTTACTTCAATTAAGGCGTCCGCAAAAGGACGTTAACAGTGCTGATTTTTTAACAAATTCGACATCTTTTATGTGGTTTTTATACTCAGCAATGTTAAAGTCTCCTACGATAATCATTTTATGTTTGAAAAATTCGCGAATAGAAATTAATGAGTCAAGTGTCCTTTCGAATTAAGACACTGATATTCCGGGGGAATGTAGATAACTACAATTAAGAATGAGACAATCGGGGTATACATTTTAGCCCCAAATATGTTTATTGATGGGATGTCACGTATTATTGAAGTCAATTTTAACTGCAAACAATGAAATTAACACTTAATGGCAAGGAGAGCACCATGTCTAGCCACAAGATCCTCCCTGAAAGTCTGGAAAACATTGCAGTCGAAAATTTCCGCATTATAAATAGAAGCCTCCAACCAAGTTTCAGTGAATGCTAGAAAATCATAATTGAAAATGCAAACAGCGTTATTTAATATATCTAACTTACTATTCATACCGCTGACATTTTGGTAATACACCTTAACTTTAGAGTGGATGTCGTCACTGTGTTCTTGAAAGAGCTCTTGTTGAGAACTATGACTGGGTCTCCATTTCTGTACGTCATGCGGAGATCCTTCTCTCCTCTCGCAAGTTCTTTGTCCAAAATTCGTTTTTGTTTTCCGTGGTAGCTCTGTTGCAGTGGTGTATGATCCCGAAAGACCCGAATCTCGCTCATCGTGTCCGGAAGTGTTTTCTCCTTTTCCAGTGATAAGAATGCTCGCATAATGTCCGAGGCGGTTGCTTTTAATTGAAATCTGATCTTGATTGGCCTGACAAGGATCTGGAACTGTTGGCCAATCCGAAAGGTACGTTATATACTACCAGACAAGTTAATAGCAGGGTTAATTAATTTGACTATATCTATAACAGGTTCTAAATCTTTTTCTCCACGAGAGGTGTTTTCATCGGTATTGCTTTCAGGAATGTTGAGTAAGTTCAAATTTCTCTTACGTGCTTTGCGCTGTGAGACTTCGTTGATACAAGACTTAATATATCCAGTATGGTGGTGAGAGATGTAATATCTATGATTAGCTTGAACGGCATTTACGATAGTTTCGATGTCACAGATCTTTGTAGCGGCAGAGACAATATTATCATTCACCCTTTTTTCAGGCTAGTCAGTCGATCGTCCATCAGTGAGACTTTTGAAGAGACTTCATCCATTTTGACAGTTGAGCTGTCAACAGCAACACTGGTTTTGTCAAAGTCTTGTTTTAGATCGGTGTGGCTTGCTTCATAGTCACTCGTTAGTTCCATCATCAGATTATTCATCATAACCTTAAGAACATCTATGTTATTATTATTCCCGTGTGAAGTTAACCCATGAACGGCGGGGTTTTTTTTTGCATCACCGGTTTTGTTTTCCTTTTCATATGTTGTTATCTATCCATCAGGTCTGGATAATTTTTGAACAGAGCATATTTACTTGGTGGGGAAAATCAGTAACCTCGTCATCAAAAAATAACTCAATAATTTGAACTGGATTTCCGTCCCTAAATCTAGTAAAATATTTGTCGAGAAAAACATTATGTTTGACTCCAATATCTGTGCGCACCCATTTGTGCTTGGACTGATTTACATCTTCTCTCTTTTTGCTTGCAGGTGGACTATTGTTCTCTAGATCGCTTGAATCGTCGCCAGAGGAACCTCGGTCATCGCACGAAGACTTGACTGCGTCTGCTGCAATTGAAGCAATCTCTTGACGAGACGCGCCCTGACTTCCGCCACGATGACCACCACTACCACGAGCACATGCCTCGCTTCTTCCCCGCTAATGCCTCTTACCTCTTCTTAGTCCACGCTCAGGGGCTTTTTCAACGTCCGCAGAAGGGCAAGGAGGGATTGAATCCTTCGCAAGCACTTTACGTGGCCGCAGACGACATCGGATGTTGTCAGCAGATGCTTGGGTGACGCGGATTTCACATGCAGCGTTCAACTGACGCCCATTAAGCTTATTAACCAAACCACCTCCGTCCTCCTCCCCGCTGTCCTTATTGGAATTAACATTGAGCTCGGGAGTTTCGGTGAAAACTTCAGTGCCCTCGAGATATTCATCCTCCTCGAGCAATGCCAGTGCTTCAAGAAACGTAATGCCACTGAATACGGCGGATGAGACAGTGGTTTTATAATAGAGCATTTAAAATAACGTGTAATTCACCTGGTGCAAAATAATAAACTCTTCTTTTAAGCTAAAAAAACATGGTATCCTCATTAAAACAGCCTCCGCCAAACAACAACACACAATAACATATCCCGTCTGATTTGCAATGTTCAGCGGCTAGCGGTCCCAAACGGTGCCACTCCCATTTAACGTTCGAAATCTCGGGCAATATTCGACCCTGACCAAAAGTATGACACACACTTGTTCACAGGATCTTTCCGAAGATAAACACACACTCGATATGCCAGTCGATCATTACACATAAGTATAAAATGCCACTTACCGAAACTTCACACTCGGAGGGGAGCTCATTTTTTGTAGCGCTGTGTTTATCTTCCCTGTGCTGCCTTTACACAAATCGGAGCCGATCGGCTGACGTCTACTGGATAGGGGGGACCTCAGATAACAACACGCGCTCGCGGTCAAATCGCTCGAAGGATTAGTGCAAGTTTTAAACGCTTCTGAAAGCATCGCGGGCAGCTGGTCCCAAACGGTACCGCTATCCGTTCATGGGTTAAATTTCCGAATGTTCAGGTACAAAGTGACATCGGGTCAAAAACCCGGACCACCCTGAAGGTTCAATTTGAAAATTTTTAAATTTTCTAGAACAGTTTGATAATTTATGGTGAGTTACTATAAATAACCGCCAAAATTACTGGAAGTTACTAGAAATTTAAGAAAATGTTTTCATCAAACTTTTAGGTCAGCCTTCGGATTTTCGGACCGGGTTGCGAACTCGAAACTCGACCTGGCTCAGGCTTCAATGTGCTCGTAAATGCGCATGGCTCGATCGTTACATTCCGGCTTTAGTTTGAATTTCGTGACGGTCATTGACGAGGAAAGCACTTGAAGAAAACAATGCACATACAGAATTTAAAGCTAATGGTAAAAAAGTCGCTGAGTCATGATAATTATTGTTAAGCACCAAAAACATATAATTTATTTAAAAAATAGTCAAAGTTTTTGCCTTCTAGCAAGGTTTACATGAAGCTTACAAAATTGAAATAAAGAAGACGAGTAAGAGGGTACCGTCTGAAACTACGGAACGTCAGTCATTGCTAACGAAATACATTGTAAAACGAAATACTAATTTTATGTTAAATCACTCATACAATCCATGACTGTCGAAATGAGCACCTATGTTCAAGGGTGCAAATATGAGAAAGAAAATTCTCATTTTTATACTATTGACATTTGAGCTGCAACAAATTTAACACCAGCGTTTTGCTGCGATGGAAAGACTATTAGTCTGTTCTGACGGAGATCTACATAATTTTTGGAAATTTACATTCGTAAAACTCAACCTTACATTTGCTTGGTCTTTTGGCCTAGGGAAGGAAAACTGCAGAAACTCATTTCCAATCGCAGGCGGTTACGGACAGTCGAGTTTAGATGTAGACAAAATTTGAAATTCCATACGAGAGTCTGTACCCATCCTGGACGTTAAATCACATCATAATCAGGAAGTGAGGCTGACTTCAGCCATAAGTTATAATAACAATATACAATTTCAAGTCAAAAAATAATTCCAATCATTCACAGGGTAATAAGTTTCAATTCTTGATGAATACAACTATAACTTTTTGTAAAGCCCACTGAATAATGAGGTTGTGTTACCTGGGCATAGACATCTTTTGGCGGACGTCTTAAGGAAGTCCGGAGGAAAAAAATCCAAAGAATGACTTAAAGACGTCAAGTCACATGACATGCAGCTCTATGTCATTTAACATAAAAAATTAATGTGTACTTTTATGTGGAAAGTTGAAACAATTTTTATGAATTTACTTCAATAAAGATACTTAAAGCAATCATATAAATTTAAGTTCATATAAATAATATCTGGTAATCAGAGTACGCATTACTGATAGCAATATCATAAATAATTCTCTTCTTCTCAAAAGAACTTCTTTCCTGTAACGTGTAGTGAATGTCACTAATGCTATTTTGCAACATCTTCACTCCTTGATTATGATGTGATTGTCAGATTTCAATACTACCTAGGATGCTCAAAAGTAGGAGGAAATGGGTTCTCATGGAATTGAATTGTGGTACTCGAAGATTGTTGTCCACTGGTAGGATTTGCGTGCCCGCCGGGAGGATTTACGTGCCCGCTGGTAGGATTTGCGTGCCCACTGGAAGATCTTGTGGGCATATGGGAAGAACCTGATTCTGCAGTGACAAGATTTGAAGGATGTATAGGTTGTGTAGCAAATGGGGACGCATTGATAGAATTTGTGCTACTCAAGGATGGTTGTCCAGCGGTAGGACTTGCGTGCCCTCTGGGAGGACTTGTGTGCACATGGGAAGGACTTGGGTCCACAATGGGAGGATATACGTCCCCATTGATCTGCCTTATGCGCTCATGAGGTAACCTATAAACAAAATAGGCACGTTGAAGGTGTCGTTTGTCGATGGGTCGAAAGAACCGATTATTTAGAGTATCGCCCGGCATTATTGATTCAGCCAGCTCAGCATGTTCGCCTTGTAAGACAAATTTAACTCTTCTCAAAGTACGCTCTGAATCCACTGTAATAGCCAGGAATGGATACAACTTATATGTACCACTTTCTTTTCGGGCATATCCAATGACGTATTGACCATCTATTCCTATTTTTTGCCAGCCAAGTCCTAGTTCTCGAGGTTCTCGTACACCTCCGTTTTCTGACAAACCTTCGTACAGATTAGCCGTAACCCGATTTCGAGGCAATTTTCCGCAGCACAACCAAAAAGATAATTCTGCAAAGACAAATTATAAGTGGTGAATTAATTATTGTATTGAACACGAAATTAATTGATCCAATCGTTAGAATAAATCTACTTCAAATCAGGCGGGTTCTACACTTCAAGTCGCAGAATCTCTCAGCGACGAAATATTATGTTGTTCTTCGAGGACATTATAGGCAATACGAATTTGTACGCTTTGGAACAAAACTTTGTGAAATTAAGAGCATCTGAATTTTTATGGGTAAAAAAATTAACTTTTTTCAGATTCTGATGAATTTAACGTCCTCTTTCGATGTCCGTTGGGAAATGTTTAAAAAAGTTCTATATGCACAAAATAGTGAGGATTTGTTTGAGAATATAAAAATTAGATTGAGGAGAAAACCCGAGTCGAAATATAGACCCTACTTTGACGCTCTTCACGCTGTCATTTGTAGGGGCTAAGGTTTTAAAGTAGAAGCTATTCCAATGCGATTTTTGCCCCTACTTTGGCGCTCTAATGGGCACAAATTTCCAAATCTTCCACTTGGAGCATCAAAATAGGGGCTCAGTTTTTGCTTCTACTTTAATGCCCCACATTCTACCTTCCCGGACAAAATAAAAATTATTTACGAAAGATTAACAAGAGTAGAGTATGACGAAAACATAGCGACATTTGCGCAATATTTTAAGTTATTTTGCATAATCATTCAACAACAATTTCTTGTTGAGCATTGAAAACAACGTGTATCTAATATTGAATAAATGAATATACAACATAATTTGGGTTTTTTCATTCGTCAACAGATCCTAAGTTTTATGCAACTTAAAATGAAAACTACTGTTTGTTGTTAAATGAAGATGCAAAATGTTATGCAATGTGTACACAATGTCACAGTGTCCTCGACTCACTCAACTTTTGTTAATCTTTCGTCAATTAATATGTTTTCCGTGCACTTTTATATTCCTTTCGCTGATGAGTTATAAATCCTTTTTAACTTATAATTTTTGTATTAGAATCTTTTAAAATAGAACGAAGTAATTATTGATATCACAAAATGAACAATTATAAACCTGCAACAGTGTGTTTCAAAAACGGACGAAGTTCTATAATGAAGTAAAACATATTAGGATATAAATATCGAAGTACACATATTATAGAACAGCATAAGTTTTATTATCCTGCTCGTTTTCCTTGTTTTGCGATTCCACTTGTACTAATGTTGGTTGTCGCCTTCGGAACCCGTATAAATATGAACTTATTAATTATTTTTATTGTTCAATCACATATACGTAGAAGACGTTCATACATTTTAATATTCTTTCAAAATACCTAATAAATTTGTAATAATCTTAAGAAGATAATTATTATTACTACAATAGTACTAAGTGACAATATTAAGTTGTGTTAAGGCCCCATTAACTGAAAATGTTACTGTGTTGTATTGTTAATAAAAAATATAGAATAAAAATAAAATCTGGATTCAAATCACAATTATGTTAATTTTTGGCCATGACCTCTATAACTTTTGACCTAATGAAGATATTCATTATTTTCTTTCATACTCGCAAAGCGTTTATCGTCTTCTTCCAAAATGCGATAGAAAATTGAAAAAAGGTTCAAAATTAACAAAATGGCAGCGGTTTTTATCAAACAATTAAAAATCGCTTTTCTCAAAAAACCCACATTTAAATATATGCCAATTTTTTTTAGGCTCGTGCTTTGGTAATAGTTTAGCTCGCAAGGTGCTTATAAAATGCCTTTCATCTATTAGCAGAAAATTTGAAAAACATTCAGAAGAATAAAAAGTGTGGGGCTTTCAAGAACATCTTTTTCATTCGTTTCTTCGAATTTTGAAAACATGAAAAAATACATTTTCTGGAAAACCACACTTTTTCTCTTTTTCCAAAAAATTTTGAAAAGTTTCTAATCATAGAAGAAAGGCATCTTATAAGCATCATACCAGCAGACTAACAAGATATCTTCATTATCAAAGTAAAAGTTTAAAAAATGGCAAAAAATTCAAAGTGGGTTTTTTGAGAAAATCGATCTTTCATTTTTCAAGAAAAACCCCTTTTGTTAATTTTAAACCTGTTTTCAATGTTCTGTCGCGCTTTGGCAGGAGACGATGAACACTCAATTAGGTCAAAAGTTATAGAGGTTTGAAGAAAAAAATTGAGTTTTTGCTCAAAATTCAAGCACAAAATTCAAATACGCCTAACTTTTTGGGATTGTTTTTTTTGCAAATCGGAAAAATACGTATCGCCTAATAACCTCCGAAGAACAACATATTTCCTCCCAAGAGATACTGCGATTCCAAATGCAGAACCCTGCCTGATTTAAAATAGAGTCGGTCGCCTGAAGAATAAAGTTAAATAGTTTCAGAATCGAACAAGAAGAAATAAATGACATAATAGGGTACAATTTTGAAAATAAATACCATTAAAGAAAATTTAAATGGCGGGATATTTGAAAAAAAATTATTAAAATAAGTTGTAAAAATTTACATATTCTCAATATTATTTATTGTGGTATTGGAATGAAAACATTATGAATTATTTTTAACAAATTCTGTAAATAAGTAATGGAAGTTTATAGAAATAAAATTATCTTTTGAGGGTTTTGCAAAAAAAATCAGTAACTAATTATGAAATAATATGTATACAAAGTATTCTTTGGTTGAATTGAATGCAAGTACGTTAGATTTCGAGTCGTTATTATGAAAAAATGTAATTATATAGTACAATGTAAAGTAAAGTGATCTATTTACCGCCAGTAGCTAGCACTTTTGCTTCCAACTGAATTGTTTTTTTTCTTCCATATCATTTTACTTCAAAAGAGCTACTCAGTCTACTTCTCTACTTTCCTTCGGAATCAATGAGAAGTGAATGACATCTTGTTTTTTAACATCTATCCACCAGACCAGCGCAAACTTCTTTTCACTTGAAGCCATTTCAGATATTATTATTTTAATATTAATCACGAAAACAAAGATATTTTCTTTGACTATAACCAATAAAATTAACATTTCTACAAACTGCGGTGTTCGAGCTGGGTGGAAACAACAAAGTATTTGTTACGCGAGCGCAAGCGTCAAGACAGCGACGCCATATTTGAGCGTGAAAATTTTAAATTTCAGTTAGTGTATGTGAACTGCAAAGAGAGCGAAGTCAATAAATCAAAATTAATAATACGTCAAAGCTGTTAGATTCCAGGTATAATTATATCGGAGAAATGTTCATTTCCTTATTTCTAACCGTGTGTGTACTTTCGGGACCATCGTCGTTAAGGGGTTAGCCCTGCTTGCAACGCAATAAAAAAGTGAATTTTATCGATTTTTTTTTGAAAGAATGAAAAAATACTCTTTGGTCAAAGTTTGTATATTTAAAAGAGTACCATATAAACATAATTTACGCTAATTTTCATTCAAGAATACACATTATTTCATAAGTTACTACTGATACACCGTAGTATGATTTTTTGAAGGTGTATTGCGGTGAGCAACACTGCTCAGGACTCGATCATCCGAAATGGGAAAATCAAAAATATTTCAAGAAATTATAAGTTTTTCTAGTCCTTAACCTAAGTATTTGGACAAAAAATTTGTTTGACAGAATGACGGCCAGTCAAAGTTGAGAAATCGATTTTTGTCGAAAAAAAACACATTCGTTTTTAAAATAAAAAAAAAGTTTTGAATAAAAAAAAAATTCCTTCGATTAAGTACTGCTTTTTGATATCACAAAAAAGGTTGCCAAGTTTGGAAATGATCGGTTAAGCCTTTTTCTAGAAATCTTGCTCACCGACTTTGAAAAAGTCGTTTCGAGAAAAACGCATTTAAAGTTCTGAAACTGCCTAGACCTAGACGGACCCGCCTACGCTTCCGACTGAATAACTTCTACAGTTTCATTCAGATTTCATTAAGACTTTCAGAAAATATTTTTCAAATCATTTACTTTCAGAAAATGTCAAAACCCAAAAATCGAATTTTTCAAAATTTGCAAGTAGGGTTAACCCCTTAAAAACAGCCCAACCAGACAAACGGCACCTGGTGCCGACTGTAGCAAAAGAAAATATATATGAAGATAATATCAAAGATAACATTATACAGTTATAGGTACGTGATAGTCGCTATCCTATCTATTTCATAAAATAAGTTACTCTACAGAGTAAAAAATATATAAGAGCAATTCCATGTCAAATCATCTGAAGAATTTCAGCCATTGTTAATAGTTTTGATGAAAATTCTAGTATCCTTCCTCTTAGATGTTGCGAGGAAAAAACCCAAAATAATTGCTAAAAAAATCCAAAAACTTAGGAAATATTCAAAATTAAAATTTTTGGTCTTTTCTTCTTTAACTTTCATAACTTTGGTGATTTTAATTATATTAAGGTATATTTGTTCAATTATTCGTAATAGGACGCAGTTTTAGAAATATATATTTTTTTAACTGCGTCCTATTACGAATAATTAAAAAAATCACCTTGATAGCACTAAAATCACGAAAGTTTTGAAAATTTTAGAAAAGTGGACCAAAATTTTCAATTTTGAATATCCCTCAAGTTTTTGGATTAAGAAAAAAATTATTCTAGCGTTTTTCTTTCAACACCTTGAAGAACGTATACTAGAATTTTCATCTGAATTACTAACAATAGCTGAAATCCTTGAGATGATTTGACGTGGAATTGCTTATGATTACGATATTTTTTAAGAAATGTGAAGAGCTCGACTTTCGAGGTTAGAACTTTCATTCAAGACCCTCCATTCAACTTAACAAATTTTAAAATTACAATTCACAACAAAGATAAATATTATGAAAAAGAAAAGATAAAACATTAGTGTTGAGCCAATTTTCCTCTGGAATAGATGTCTTGATATCATATCAAACTTTGTATTTGATTTTTGTTAACAAAAATTATTACAAAATGTTATACAGAGATTGAGAAGTGTTTATCGAGGAGTTCAAAAAATATTTTTGAAATTTAGAGATTGAGAAGTGTCTAAGGAGGAGTTAAAAATATACAAAAAGTT
>CAKNXH010057234.1:0-15224 GCA_932178445.1 Andricus quercusramuli
TTTCAGAGCTTCCCACAGGGTTACCGGTCCATTTCTATATGTCGATGCACAGGACACATTGCAAAGATATCATAATATCTTTGCACATTGCGACGCAAATCTGAACGTATAACCTCAAAGAGTCGAGCCTATAGAGTGATATCTTATTATTCAGTGTAATAGACAGGGAAATGCTTTAAAGATTTTCAACTTAACTCTGCATTTTCGATGAAAATGAGTCACATAATAGTGATACGAAGTTACAAACCTGGCGACGAAGTAACTTGTCGTGAGATGGTAAAGGATGCTGTGATGTCTTCGATGAACGCCGCATTCTTGGGCAATTTGTTAAAGGAATTTACTTTCCAGTTAATGATTCTTTTTGCAGCTATTATGTTCATATTCTTCGGTTTGCCATTCACAATTTGTTTCACTGTCATCCCTGTCGTTATTTTTGTCATGTACGTTGGAACGTATGCAGGATACACCACGAAAGCTATGGAAGTTGATCAGGAAATAAGCAGAATTCCAAGGTAAAAATACGTTTATTCTGGATAGATTTCTTGGAAAATGGTATTGATGTCATCCTTGAGCTGTTATACAATTTTTCTTGTTTTTAAAATAGTTTGGACGTAGGGAAAATGCACAAGTCGTTGAGTATTTCGTTTTTTAAGTTTTGTGCAGTAACGTCCATTTCGAATGTAAATCATATTTTTATTAATTTGTTACAAAACCAACCTGACATTGAGTGACTTTTGCCACTTTCAATTATTACATTCTCATCAGAGAAGGTATTAGATTTGTGTAAAATTTGATCCCCTTCGTTTTTGTCAAATGTCCACGTTTTGAGATCCCCTGAGCTCGAAAAACAGGTTTTCACGAATGTGTTTTTCTGCATGTTTGTATGTCTGTCTGTCTGTGAGCATGATAACTTTCGAAAGAATTGACAGATTGTATTGGCCTTTTGTGTACTCTTACTGCGCCCTAAAATGAAGGTCAAGTTTGTTGGCTAGCCATTTTGGATAAAAATTCAAAAAGTTAGAGAATTTTCAAAATTATTGAGACAAGAGTCAAGAGGAGAAACGCGTTGCTTTTTTAACACCACTTCTTACATTTGTCGATTGGATTAACAATTGGAATTGGACTTAAAATACTTGCAAACTGGACATTGAACAATGAATTGGATAAACAATTTCATGCTTATCATCCTAATACAATACAGGACATTTAAAAGGTTTTTGAAGTTTCCCAGTTTCAGCAATGTAGTAGTAAAACAATTTTGAATTGAAATTGTTAACAATTGAATGACTTCTGATTGTAGTTGTATAAATGAGGCAATTTCTTAGCCGCTTCCACTATATTTTTTGTGATGAATCCATTTGTGTTAATTTCTCGATATGTAAGGATATATGGTAGCTTGAAATCTATTGATCAAAATTAAATTTGAAACGGACTATTAAAAGCAGGCAGGCTCTCGAAACAAATACAATGCAAAAACTGTTCATTTTAGTACTGTTTTGAAGTTGTCTCTATCTATCTGAAAAAAGTGGTGTAACGAAAAGTTTCGAAAATCTCGTATTTATTGTTGAAAACATGGTAGGCTTTTGAATGAGTTGAAATTGCTCCATTTATTATATTTGAAATTTAAGAATGAAATGCGCTGCAAACTCTCAATTTAATTACAGCTATTGTTAATTTAATTTTAGATAATTACGGTGGGGAAATATTTAATTTGTCTTGCAAATAAAGATTTTAAATGATCTATTTTGATAAGAGAATAAAACTTAATTTCCTAAAAAAAAAATTAATTGCCGTAATTCTTTAATACCGAGGGGTTAATCATTCGAATTTTTAGTGCACACTAGATATTACAGGGATTCCAGTACGCCCCCCTTTTTCCCTAATCCCCTTTTTCCCCCTTTTTCCTCCCTTAAATTTGAAAAATCCTTAAAATCGAGAATTTTGACCCAATTTCCCCCTTCTTTTCACAAAGTTTAGATTCATTTTTGTAAGAATTATGACATAGTTTGAAGACATTCAAAAACGCGAAGCACAAGTAATATGCGCGGGCGCAATAAAATTCGCATACCTCTTATTGGATGTGATTGGTTATTTTAATAAGGAGTAATTATGATTGGTTGCCAACGTGTGTCTGTGTGTGGGAATATTGCGGAAAATATATATAAGAACAATGAAGAAGAAGTCTCGAGAAAAATATTAGAGGTTAAATTGCAATGTAAGAACGAGTATTAGATACGTGTTTAAGGTTTTAAGATAAGTGACAATAGATAAATAGTTAAAGACGTGATCTACACTGTAAACAATTTCGGAAATTTTCCCACTAATTTTATAGGTAAAATTTCCAACTTAGGGTAGGAAAAATTATTTTCCTAAAAAATTTAGAAATTTTGCCAATACTTGGGAAAAATGTCCTTGTAGAATAGAAATATTTCGATCGGTTTGGAAAATTTTACATACATGTTTGGGAATGAAAAATTCCTACAATATTTGGGAAATTTTCCCAATTTATACACAGAAAAATTCTCACTTCCATAGGAAATATTCTATTTGCCTTTGGAAATTTTTCCAATACTTTGGAATAATTTCCTTTTAGACTAGAAATATTTCAATCGCGTTGGGAAATTTTATATACATGTTTGGGAATGAAAAATTCCTACAATATTTGGAAAATTTTCCCAATTTATACACAGAAAAATTCTTACTTCGATAGGAAATATTCTATTTGCCTTTGGAAAATTTGCACATACGTTTGGGAATAAGAAAATTCCATACTTTTTAAGGAAATTTTTCAATTTCAGGAGTAATTTTAATAACACTTTTTTAGGAAAAATTTCTAGTACTGCTTATAGGATTTTTTTCAATATAAATAAGCAATTTTTTTTCAAACTCGAAATTTTCAAATTTTTCGTAGGTAATATTCCTTGTTTACTTGCATTGAAGTACATATTTTTCACAGGCAAGAATTTGTTAATGAATTGCGTATAATTACCATTATATTTGAAAGTTTGTAATTACATTTCATAAAAATATTACGTTATACAATATTTTTGAGTAAGGCAGAAATATTACGTACAGGCTTATTTTTTGCTACAAAAAATTAATACAATAATTATTTAAAACATTGTTTCAAAAAACCTTGCAGGTATTTCTTCATGAAAGAAGATTTAGTGTCACATTAATTTAGAGTAAAATTATTTTTGACAATTACACACGCTCCGAAAGAGCAAATCACAAATTCCATATAATAGAAAAGCACTTACTATTACAGTAATTTGAAGTAAAATTATTTTTGATAAATACATGGTCCCGCAAAGAGCATTTTGCAGTTTTTTATATAATAAAAAACATTTATTATTACGATAATTGAGAATAAAAATATTTTTGACAATCACACGCTCCGAAAGAGCAAATTACAGATTCTTTATTATAAAAAAGCTGTTATTACATTTTTTTAACAGATACTGATATGCGGAAATGATGTATCAAAAATTCCTAATAATAAAATACGAATTGTCATAAAAATATAGTATTTATTAATGTATTTTCATTCCCCTTTCACTTAAAAAAATCCCCCTTTTCCCCAAAAAATCCCGTTTGAAAAAAATCCCCTTTCTTCCCTAAAATTGAACGACTGAACCGCTGGCATCCCTGATATTAAGATTTCAAAGTTTTGACAACGTTTCAAAAGATTTCAGAAAATATCCTGGGGGTTAAAAAAGTTTTAAAAAATTTCAAAGTTTCCGAAGTATTCCGAAATATTTCAAGGGATTTATAATTGTTTGAAATAATTTCAACAGATTTTTTGGAATTTCAAACGTTTTTAGAAGTTCTTAGACCAATTTAAGGGAATTCAAAGAATGATATGAAATTTCAATGACTGTAAAAATCTTTTGATTGAATTCAAATCATTTCTAAATAATTGTAAAAGATTTCGAAGACTTTCTTTCATAGAATATCTATGCATTTTAATCGATTTAAGAAGATTTCAAGGGATTTCGAGATATATAAAAAGATTTTAAACGTTTTCCAATGGGTTTCAAAATATTTTAGTGTATATCCCAAAACTTTTAAAGGGTTCAATAGATTAAAAAAAAATCTGTGCCCTTAGCGGGGAAATTCTCATCGCGCGGCTCTATTCGTTCGCATGTTTGAGCACGACTAGGGCGCGCGGCTGTCGGATCTCGCGTTGAGCGCTCGATAAAGTATTTACCTCGCGACGTATTTTCCTTGTCTTGTTTTTATAATTGAAAAAAGTGCGCATCCTATAAAAAAAACAATTTTGTTATTATGCATTTTGTTGCAACTTGTGTCGTTTTTCCATACATTTAATTTGTTTATACGCCGCAGGCATGATTCGGGCTTATTACATGCCTGTTTTCAGGAACTTAAGTAGCCCTTTCTGGGTCAGTGGTGGGAGCAGTACAATAATGGCCTCATTATTGTACTGTACAATAATGGGGCCATTATTGTACTGTACAATAATGGGGCCATTATTGTACTGCTCCCACCACTATCCATTATAGTCCGTGTATCATTGGAGCATTGAAGAAATACGTCTTATCGTACATGATAAACCTACAGATAAAGGGGGAGGTACATAGGGGTTTGGGGGGGGGGGTAAATTTTTGAAATTTTTTAAAAATTTGAGAATTTTCAAATTTGTTTTGAAAAATTTGAAAATTTTTTAAAATGTTGAGAATTTCAAAATTTTTACAATTTTTGAAAATTTAAGAATTTTTGAAAATTTTTCAAATTTTGATCATTTTTGAATATTTTTATAAATTCCAGAAATTTTTGAAAATTATAGATATTTTTAAAAATTACTCAAATCCCCCAAAAAATTTCAAATTTTCAAAAATATCCAAAATTTTCATATTTTTCAAAAATTTTAAGACGAGCTAATATCAACCGGCTCAGTAAAAATCTTGTTAACTGGCGCCAAAAGTGAATTGTACCGATTCGACTCGCCACGTCAGACCTCCCCTGTGATACATGATAATCGGGGGCAAAAAACTTGCAAATCATGCCCTTGGTGTGTATAAGATATAATGTGCACCATGGAACTACGTCGGTCATTACGCCTTGTGTGTTTGCAATACTTGTCTACGACTTGTATTGCAAACGCACACGCGGCGTATAATGACCGACTTAAGTTCCTTGGCGCACAATGTACTATTTTGTTCAATGATATTTTTTACGATTTGAACCAAAAGTTAATTTTTTTATTTTAAATGTATTTTCTAACGAAAGCTTATAACAAATTTGTAGATCTTTTTTGGTTAAAAAAATGTTGTCCATTAATCTTTTTTCGTATTTTGCGTCGTTTTTGCAACTTATTTTTTATTCTTAATGTTATTTTTCACGATTGAAACAAAAATTACTCATATCAAAAAATGATTAATAAAAATTTTGTAGCTCTTTTCTGAGTGAACAACTTTTGTCTATTCATTTTTTTCGTGGTTTGTGTGGTTTGTCCAAAAATTTTATTTATTTTATTCTTAAGTCAGTTTTTCACAAATGAAAAAAAACTGCGCAAAATGGAATTTTTCATTATTTCTTTATGCGATCAAAATTTAAATTTCGATTAAAAAAAAAAATTAAAAAAGTCTTTCAAAAATATTGTAGGGTGTTCCAAAAGTAACATTTTTCTTCTCTTGACTTTTTTTAATATCGTGCGTTGTTTGGCTTAAAATGTTCATTTTCGTTTGTTCTTTGGATTTTTGTAAAAGCTACAACTCCTGTAATTTTTCTTTCATCAAAAAAAGTCAAAAATATTTTGTTCGCCTTTTTGAGTACTATTAATATCCGTCCATGGAATTTTCAAATATTAAAAAAAAAGTGGTCTAAAAAATTTTCAAACTATGCTCACTTGTTGAATTTCCATCCAAAATAGTTAGCTAACGAACTTGACTTCCATTTTAGGACACTTGAACAGTATACCAAAGCCCAATCCAATCTGTCGATTCTTTGGAAAGTTATCGTACGAACAAACTAAAAATCTACAGACTAGCAGACGACAGACATTTTTTAAAAACCTGTTTTTTGGTCTAGGGGGTCTCAAAACGTGGACATTTGAAAACAACGGAGGGTGGTGGGGTCAAATTTTACACAAATCTAATACCTTCTCATTATAGGATGAGAATGTAAAATGTTTAAGAACTGCAAATTATTTAGAAAGATTTGAGGGATTTTCGAATCGTTTCAAAATATTGCACAGCTTTTCCGAAAGGACAACAAGTAACTTTAAACTATTTTAAGGGAATCGACAGATTTTTTAAGGATTGCAAGTGGTTTAAGAATATTTCAAGGGATTGTTAAGATTCTCTTGAGATTTCATGGCCTGTGAAAAGATTCTAAGGGATTTCACATGATTTTTATGGATTTCAACAAATTTTATAAGACTTCAAGGGATTTAGACTGCTGTGAACGATTACGTAAAAGTTTTCAGATGGTTTCAAAGTATGTCACGGAATATTACACAACTTCCAAAGGTTTCATAATATTTCAAGAGGTTTCTAGAGACCTTAAAGTATATACAAAGATTTCAAGGATTGGCAAAGTATTTCAAAATATTCCAAGTGATTTGATAAGATTTCAAGTTATTTTTATACATTTTTATGTGACGTAGCACGTCATCAAACGCTTCTAAATAAGCCGGGCGATTCACGTTTTTTTCATAAAAATTAAAAAAAAAAAAAAAAAAAAAAAAAAAAAAAACCGCGCTACCATTGGTGTTTTTTGCCTTAATGCAAGAACACGCCTGTCAAAAATCCAGGAAAATTATTTATATTTATAACCAAAGATGAGGCACGAAAAAAATGGTACAAAATTATTCAGCGTGACATGTGCCCTACATCTTTAACGTCAACAGTATTGTTGCGAAAATCATTTCAACGATAATGCGATTTTTTTATTTTTAATAAAAAACATACAATATTTTTTTTTTATAACATAAAACTCTAATTGTCTTATGTTCAACGGTGTTATATATATGGATAGGGTTACCAGATGGGTCTCGTGAAAACTCAGCCCTTGGGGCGCCCCTCCCCCCCCCGACCCCACACACACATACATCCAGCAAGTTGATAACCAAACCTCACCTAGCCAAACGCCACTGAAAAAAACTAATCCGATTCGACAAATCAGGCAAATAAAAAATGATCATGTCAAACAGGAAAATAGACGAAATAGCGCCAAGCTGAGTCTTCTGGAAATTAGCATAAAGATTAATTACGATTTCGAGTATATGATAAAAATTTATTGTTCACTTTTTCGAGTGTTCGCCATGTCATTGGCGAACGCATTAAATAATATATTATATATTAAATAATATATAATATTTGTCTCTTCTTACCAAATGTAGTAAGACCAAGAAAAAAAATCTTATTTGACATTCTGTTACCGGGAAAAATGTTTTCAAAACGCATAAAAAACAAAAATATGTAAAAAAATTGCCGCTGTGGGTAAAAAATCAGCAAATCAGCACCAAGGGTAAAAAATCAGCACATTTGCTGACAAATCAGCGCGTCTGGTAACCCTATATATGGGGTGCCAGGATGTTGTGATGAGCTATAACCTCCCAAAATCAAATTGTTTATTCACGCAACAAGTATTATAAAATGAAATATTTATAAAAGTCATTATAAATCTTATAATTATAAATTTTATAACAATTTCATGGAAGTATTTATAAAATTTGACAAAGCAGAGCATCTATAAAAAAAGTGAGGTTACTTTTTCTGGATGCAATATTGCATTTATGTTACGATTCGCCTAAAGCAATTATCACTCTAAATTAATAAATGAAATAAATTACAATACATTTTTCAAAGGTTTAACGTAATTTATCCCAAATAATTTTTTTTTCGCTTTTACACCTCGAGTCTCAGCAGCGTTGAAATTGGTGCACTTTGCAAATATATCGCTTATCATAAGAGTAATGACTATTGGAAAATTATCCAAACTGGCTTTAACGTATCCAGGCATACTGATACTCCATAAAAATAAACCGTTTTAGCTAAGATACGTTGATGATTAATTATTTCGATTGTTTTTATCAAACTGACCATGTATTTTCTTCAGCTTTGACGGCGCGTGACGTCACACCATGTGTTTAAGCAATGAGGGCGCCACATGTTTCGTTTCAATAATTGACAGTTACAGTTGATATTTTGTCACTTTTTAATAAATTATTGTAAATTATTAAATAAACAAAATTAAGTTTTAATTTCACATTTCAATTCTTTGGGAGTCAAAGTTTATAAAAAGTTCAACTATATGGCAAACACCATTTTTGTGGATGACCCTATTTTAATAGGTTTGAAAAATTATGAGGCATTTCAAATGATTTCAAACAAATTTATGAAATTTAGCAGGCTTTCAAAATTTTTCGATTGTTTATGACGGATCGGAATGATTGAACCCTCATTTCATACTAAGACATAAGTATTTTAATATAAACGAATATTTATTAGTATTCTTCTTATAGGGTTTATAGCCAGTGAATAGTTAGTAGCCATTTTCTGATATATTTTCATATTTTATGTATCAGAACTAATGAGTAAAGTGCTCAATTGATAGAAAATACGAATTTTTGGCTAATTTCGGCCTTTTGAGTTCAATAAAACGTAGTACAAAAAATATGGAAATATTCAATAATCGCGCGCGTGTTTGTTGGCAAGTTGACTAAATTAAAATGGGTTTATTCACTTTTGATTCAGTAAAGGCATTTTTCACTGATTGTTCATGTTCCAATTATATAAATTTGCAATTTCTTGTTTACATATGCAATTATAAGATAATGTTATACATGATTACAATATTTAAAATTTTTTAAATAAAATTATAAAGTTTTGTAAAATTTTAGATTATAAGAGAACATGTTCAACAATTTTTACTTATTTACGTAATGAATCTATGATTAGAATTTCCAATCTTATTTAAAATTAATTTTAGGAAGAAAATTTTTTTTTTCGACAACCTAAGTTTGATAATCGAATTAGTGGCTCTTGAAACATGCCGAAACAATTATTATATTAATTTATTCAAAAAATGGATGTATCAATTCCTGTTTTCCTACTCCCCATATTCTAAACAGAAATTCGCGTTTTTGCTATAGATTCTACATGGCGAATGCATTTTCCTGCTTTTGGGTAGCGGAAGCCTTCGAACCGTATTTGATGTCCCGTCATCCGAGCGATGTACATTACACAATCATGGCCGAACAACAATTTCGTGAATCGAACATTGATGTTTCTTCACAAGCGAAAAAAATTGTTGGGACAATTGCACTAGCCAAGAGTCGCAGTGTGGAAAAAGGTGCGTGGATCAAACGTTTATGCGTTCACAGAAATTACAGGAGGAAAGGTATAGCTTCTTGTCTTTTAAATGTCGCTGTTCAATTTGCTATTGCGCAAGGCTACAGTTGTGCTAATATCGTCGCTTCTGAATATACCGAGGGTGGTAGGGAATTGTGCTTTAAAAAGGGCTTTGAATTAAAACAAATGTACCACAAACCTGTGATTGGGTCACTCATTGCGACATTAATGTTCGAATTAACTTATCAAATCAAGCCTAGTGATGATGACTATAATAGTTACAATCCTTACAGAAGGAACACCTCCGATTGACTTAATCTCTTTCCGTTTCCTTCTTTACCTTATTTTTTTGCATTTGGTTCAGTTTAGATTGTGTGATATACAGGACGATCTATGAAAGAATTCTCAGAGTTTTATTACTTACGTAATAGAGTGCATACACAGAGAGAAAAATCTGGGCATTAGCGCGTGAACATTTGTCACGCTTTAATAGCAAGCATTTCTTTTGGAATATATTCATGGATGCTTCTATTAATCGCACGATGCAACCCCACGGAAAATAAGCAGAGCTCACATGCAAAAATGCCAAGAGTGCGAGCGAAATCTCCAAGAGCCTCCACGGACTTTTTCGGTGAGTCTCCTCTCGATTTGCCTTTAGGCCACGCCTCCTGCGAACTTAGTGGTGCAAACGTGTCAACAGGCAGAAGGCGTGGCCAAAAGGAAAATTGCCAGGAGACTCACGGAAAATTACGTGAAATCTTTGGAAATAAAGCAAGAGACGCCTGTGATTTGCGCCTGCTAAATAGTCCATGCGTTAATACCTTGAACTCTCTTGTGCTAAACCCCGGAGTTTTCTCTCCGTGTATTTTTTGTCAAAACTTTATTGAGGAAACTTCAATAGAAACGTTTCAAATGTTTCTTATAGTCTTAAGTAAACACTTGTGTTCACTTTGCCAAAGCGGTAGGTTGAAGAACTTTGTACTACTAAATGTATTAGTAGTTTTAAAAGGTGTAAAAATAGTATTCAATTTTCTAATATGCTCAAGATATAATTCCACGTTGCCAATTTAACATTGTTAAATGCTCATTTCGATCAGTATATCATGTGTTACATTTAAAATATATAAAATGACAATATTTTTAATAACAGTGTACATTTATAAGGAAAGTATTGTTTCACAATACAGTAGAAATTGTTGTATAATTCTTACATAGTCCATATATTTGTACAAAACAGGACTCTTTACATTATTTCACTTTTTCATGGCATTCCAATATTGTTCAAGCTCTCGTCCTTCCCATTGTTTTTCCTCCACCTCCAATAGATATCTGAAATGTTTGTTTTTAAAAATCAGATTCAGTTTGTGAATACTTTTCTTTTGCGGTTTTAAGAGGTTAGGTCTCCTTGATTTCACTGTCTGAAGTCCGAAGCCAAAATTATCTAGCGCTGTAGTTAGATGTTTTTTGTTCATGCTTTTTTCAGTTTTTTAAACTTACCATTGTGGATCAAAGATATTTAAGTGCTTTTGAGAATAACGTTCATACAAAAATTGTCACGTACGTCAGAGTCAGACGAGACTATCCAGAAATAAAAGATTGTTATTTGATAGCTGATATTTTTAAGAGCGACTACTCGAACCGATTAGCGGTTATGATCTGTACAGTTGTCTATATTTGTATTTGTATGAGTCTAATCCACGGGATACATAATTTCTAAAGCCTTCGATTTTATATCAGAAAGTGTGAAATTAAAATAAATTTAAAATGGTTAAAATCGTGATAATTTCAATTTGGAATTCACTTTTCTTAACTTTAAGCATAAAATTGTGCAGATTACTGATACAGGTTGTTGAATGTTTAATTCTTTCAAATTTGAAATTTTTCATATTTTTTAACGCTTGTAATTTGAAATCGTCCACATTTTCATGATTCCGATTTAAAAATTGTTCAAATTTGAGTACATTAAAAAGTGTTCAAAATTAACTTCATCTGTTTGGAAGTTAAGATTGTTAAATCTTTTTCATTTTAAATAGCAGGACTCCAATTTTGAAATTAATTATCAAATTTATTGGTTTATATGTATATGTATTTTTTAATTTGTATTCGAAGCCTTCAAAATTAAAATATTTCGATTAATGGTATAAAAAGATTCATTGCATATTAAACAGTTTACAATTTTACGACGTGAAGAATAAGTAATTTAAAATATAAACTTTCACAATTAAAGAACTAATAATATTTTCCGTAACAAGCCTCGAAGAATGAATAATTCCACGTTAAAGCCTTTTTAAACTATTGAAGAATTAAACATTAAAAATGTTTCAAATTGAACAAGTTTAAAGCCAAAAATGGTTAATATAAATAAAGTGTTTAATTTGATTTCCAATTGTTTAAAAAAATACAATTTTAAACGTTCGAATTTTAACTCTTTATGGTTGAAAAATTCGCAATTTTAAGAGGTTCGATATTAAAATTAAATTTTTCAATATTGAAAAGCTTTCGATTTTGAATTGACAAATTTAGAAGCTCTAAAAGTGGATTTAACAAAATTTTAATCACTCAAATTAGAAAGTGCTTAATTTTTAAGACTTTAAATTAAGGATAATTTTATACTAAGCCAGAAAGATGTCATGCTTCAATTTTGAAAGCTATAGTTTGAAATTGATCAACTTATTTTGAAAGTCACACTTTGCAAACATTTATTTATTTCTGAATGAGGTAATTGAATTGTTCAATTCTGAACCTCTTAATCAAAATTATTCAATATGAAATGCCTAAAATTTAAAATCTGTAAAGTCTCAATCTTCATTTCACATGGAAATACGAAGTTATGAATCCCACGGTTAAATGAATTGTTATGCTTGAGTATATCGTCACATGCAGGTATTTTTTAGATGGATGTTACCTTGCGTTAATCTGTCAAGTTTCGTAAGTTTCGTGGTGATAGAAATAATACTCGTGGATGCTTGAAAATTCCTCATAAGAAAAAATCTGTGTGCCTTTGCAATACAAAAAGTAAAATGGTGTTAGTAGTACAAAATATCTAGACACTGTTATTGTCACTCGATGTTACGTTGTTAGTTACAATGAGATTTTAAAATAGCTCCGCGATAAAAGAAGGAAAGAAAAAGAAAATAGTTCTTACGGAGAGTGCGAGTGTGAAAATGCAAACATTCGACTACTTTTTAAGCTTATAAATATAGTACTTACTTTTCTTGAATCTCCTTTAGAATAAGCTTTTCTTCATCAGGAATTCCGTTTCTGAGGACTTCAATGTTTACCCTCAACTGATGTAAGTTTTGTATTCCAACCAGATTTGTACTGACGTCTTCACATTGCATTGCGTGCCAAACTGCTAGTTGGGCCAACTCGATATCATGATCCTAAAATTGTAATACTTCAAGTAATCGCTCTTGATGCATAAAAATATACGTCATTCGCGAATCATTTCTCCGTAAATTATCTAGAGCGTGAAAACCTTTTTCATTATAAAATTTTTTACGAGGAATGTGTTAAAACTTGTATATCTATTCGCGAATTGATCATTGAAATCTGAAACGAACTTTGCAATAACGAGCAGCTTCTGCACATTTTTTCTTAGCATCATTCGAAGCTGGGTGCCAATCAGGTGGACCTTGATTCGTTAGAAGACCCATGCAGGGAGTAGCTGCGTTTATAATTCCAACGTCGTGTTTCTAGAATTATTTTTATACTAGACTTATAAGTTATTAGTATTACATTATTAGAGTATGAATTTTGATATTATTGTATTGTAACTGAAATATTATTCTTGATTCTTTAGTGTCAATTTACCTTAAAGAAAGGAATGTATTGTAGCAAACTGTCGTCTATGAGTGTGAACCTTGCGTAGCTCAAAACAGTGGCAATATTTATGTTACTTCGTTCAATGCATTCTTTAAGAATGGAGACGGGGTAGCCAGTGATACCAATATGTTGTGCTTTTCCTCCCGTTACTTGTCTCGATAGCTCTGGCAATGTTTGGCTGATAACAATATCCAGAGATGGTGCAAATTCTATGTCGTGAACCTAAACATTTTATTTCGTTATTTTTTAGTATCTTACTTCAAGGTTAGAGTAAAGTTTTTTAAGACAGGAAGGTGGATCTAAAGTTCAGATTACTTGAATAATGTCTACATAATCAAGTCCCAATAATTTCAAACTATTCTGAAGACTTTCTCGGGTTTTTTCTATCGTGAAGTCAAACATGTGTTCGTAATCCAATTCGTATCTTCCAACTTTTGTAGCTGCGTAATAAGATTGGCGAGGTATTCCTTTCAGAGCCTGTTTTGCAAAATATTTAATATTTGAGAGAACAATGAGTAGCATATTGAGTAGACAACAGGTTATTATTTTATACCTTGCCAAGGACAGTTTCAGAACGTCCTTGTCCATACCACGGGGCTGTGTCGATGTAATTAACACCTTGTTTTATAGCTAGTCTAACAACCTCGATAGCTTCATTTTCATCAAAGGTACTGGCGAAAGTAAAGTTTATTTAGAATTTAGTATTTTTAATTTTTCTTGCAGGTACATATATTTATTTAAATTTAAAAACCCATAGTGACAGCCAAAAGGTCCACCTCCTAGAGACAGTTTGCTAACTTTAAGACCAGTTTTTCCAAGTGTTCTGTATTCCATTGCTTTAACAGCCTCCAGGTCATGAAATCCTTTGACATAAGTTGGTGGTAAAGATTTCCTGAAATCAAATACTTTTATCTAAAAGTTCCGAAGAGATAAAATTACCACTTTCTAATTGCTTCTAGAGTGACAAAATATAACTGATATGTGATATTAAGTGCAGATAATTACAGTAAATATAAGACTGAGTGTGGACATTTTATAAAATATAATTACAAATTAAAGAATTGCAACATGTTTTCCTTAGCATATAAAGTAAATTACGGATTCTGGATGATTGAAAGATGACCGCTTTTATTATATCAAATGGTGAAACTTCTAGTTATAATTTTTTCAGAATAAAGTTTGTATTTAAACTTAATTGCAGGCGTCTGCTTTAGGGTTTTATTATATTTTGGTTCGATCATTTGAATTTAAAAAATATGCATGTATGCAAAGTTGAATGTACTTTTTATTGAAAAGTTACGTTAGTTTCGCTTGTTAAATTTTGATAGTATAGACATAAGTATGTATCTAATGAAAATATACTCCAGTGCCAGATGTCGCTATACTCATAATATTAAAAACATGTAACATATCTGGCAGAGTCTGTCTATTCTTATTTCTAATTTTGTTTGTTACGTTATTCAACTTTATGCATAGTAAATTTCAGTACTACCGAAATAAAAATCGTATGCAAAAGTGGTTGCATATGTTCATTATCGAAATTTATTTATCTAATTGCTGCAAGTTTTAAATAAAAATGATGATTCACAAAACGGGCTGTTAAATTTATTTATAGATATAGGCGAGGGGCGTCTCACTCAAAAATTCACGTGTTACTCCGTCAGAAATCGATCGCAATCTGGAAGAATTCCGGTAAGGCAATGCATGTCGTAAAAATCAAAGTAGGAAATCATCAGTGAAGGCACGAATTCGTGAAATCGTTTGAAAACGGAAAATTCGTACGAGTCCGTTGGTTTTTGATAGAAATCTTTAAGTATTCGTAGCAGTCCGTAAGGACTTCGAGTGGAATCGCAGGGAATCATTGGGATTCATGCTTGCATTCGTATAGAATTCGAGCGGATGAGTCCCCGCAGCGACGACCGCGCGATCGGGCAAATCTCGGACCTGCGCAGTATGCACGGATATCAGCTGTTCGCCACACAATAAAAGCATTGTTGTTTTTTCCAGCCGGTGTTGATATTCATTTTAATACATATTATAATAATACATTATACATACATATTCTATATATATATATATATA
>CAKNXH010057234.1:15324-44187 GCA_932178445.1 Andricus quercusramuli
TCCCCCCACACCACAGTTATGTAACATTTTTTGTATTAGGTTTAAAAACATAATAAACGTTTACGAAATAAAAAAAGGTTTTTAAGATCAAGTTTTATACAGAAATGAATAAAGCAACATTTTTATGTAACACTGAATGCTTAACCCGTGGTAGGCACGCTCATTTGACGTTTTTGAAGTTCGTTATTTACTATGAAAATTAGCGATAACTTGAAAAGTGAATATGCCTTTCTACGTAAAATTTGAATTCATTTCCCTTTGAATTCTACAAAATTGAAATTTTCTTTGGTGCGAACTCGCACCAGTGTGCCATGGGTTGAAAATTTTTTTTTCGAGTCACACAAATATTGAAATTACATATAACAAGAGATGTATTGTCAGTTGGTTTTTAAACTTATATGAATATAAATTTTATAAAATTCTTCAGAAAATTAGAACATATTTTTGAATATTTCTGATGTGTTAAAAAAGAATCCAGAAGATTTGAAAAAAAAAATTATTTTACAGGATTTTGAAAAATATTAGTAAAAATTCGAGCCTTTTAAAAAGATATTCAGGACTTTCAGAAGTTTGGAAGAAATAAAAAATGTCTTTAAAGTTCGTTTTTCAAAATGAAAAATTATCAAAAATTTTCCCATAAATCTCGAGAAATTCATTTTTGTATTCTTTCAAAATTTTTAAGCCCACTGATATTTAAAAATTATTCAATATTTTCGTGACTTTTTTTAATTCTGCAAAAATTTAAAAATTGTCTTAAAATCTTTCAGATTCTTCTTTGAAAATTTTCGAAATCTTTGGGAATGTCTTGAAATCTTTTTAAATATTCTCTGAAAATTAATTTTTCAAAACCTAAAGAATTTTTTTTATTTTCTTGAAACCTTGCAAAATGCCTAAAATATCTTATAAATTTTTATTATTTCTCAATCCTGCCAAAACTTTTAAGTATCTCTTATACTTACTCAAATTTGTTCTAATATTATGTATTGTGGCAAAATTTTGCTTTTAAATTTCTTACACTCTTTTTCAAAATTTTAGGAATTAATTTAAAATGTTTTGTATTATTTTTCAATTTTGTCTTAGAATTCATTAAGGAAAAAATCATTTGAAATTTTGCCATGAATCTTCAGAACGAGCTTAAGAATATTTTTTCATTCTCTTCACTCCCTGCATAATTGAGCTTACCTAAAATTATTTTTAATCCTAAAAAATTAAAATAATTGTCTTAAAGTCTTTGATATTCTTTCTCTTCATACATTTTGCAATCTTCCAAACTCAAAATTATTGTTTTTCAATTAAACATAAACCAATAAAAATTTTCCCAGAAACATTTAAAAGACTTCTATAATAAACTGTGATTTTATGATAAAAAACCCTTACTCTGCTCAGGCCTACTTTCTGGAAAATGTTCAAGGTATTGTACTATTAAATATAATTAAAATTATTTGTAATTATACATTAATAAATTAATTAAATTGGTCAATTAATTTTTACTCATCAAAAATTGAGGACAAAGTCAACATAATTTTCTTTTATTCCAGAATTAATCAAATTGTAATAGTTCATTATTATATTAATCACTAAATTCTTATATTAATTTTTATTCTTAGTTTCCCTATTGCCACTTCAACTTAAAACCATTTGTAAATGTTCTTTAAATAATTTTTAATGCTCAGAAATCATTAGAAAAAAAGGAAATATTTGAGCACTGAGTGTGTCACTCGTACGTTATACACATTGTACGACTCCGCGCTTCGCAGTCACTGCTTGGATTCGTTCGGATTCGTCAAACTTTGTGGGACTCTGCACGAATCCGTAGGTACAACGTTCCGCAACGCTGTGACTGTAAAGCGTTCGGAGCTCCCGATTCCAAAAAAAGGATTCCGGTTCGTCAATGTCAGAATTCATAAAAATCGTTAGGATTCGTACGACTTCGTTTACTTTGTACGAACGATTTCATTTGAATCCTGAGTGAGACACCCCTCGGATATAGGTATACTATAGATTTAATTGCAAATGAGACTAAAATGTATTTTTGAAGGAGTTGGGACGGGAAAATAGTTTGAGTAAAAAATGTTAATATAAAACACGTCATTTCTGTTCCAATTTACTATCATAATTCGAAGTGTAGATAGAAATAAAAAAGAATAGCTACTTACATGGTTCCTTTTAAAAGTCCAGAATTTATAAAAATTACAGTTCTTCAAAACACAAGAATACTTTTTTATGGCTAATTTATCACATCCATATATCTTTTTAGAAATATAATAATAAATTCTGTTTTTTGAGAATTAATATTTTCCTTAACACATTTTGTACTCTCATGTACGAGAGACTAATCACAACTGAGTCACAATAATAATAATAACAGAGGACATTCTTTTGATAACGAAGGAATGTTAGGTAGTTTAGTTAGAAGAGATATTTCTGAACATTGATATCGGAAACTTGCCATCTGAATTTGTTACTTGCAAGTTTTCTGAGAACCACACTTCAATTGTTGATCACCGTTGGTTGGTAAAAAAGTATACTGCTGGACGATAACGCATTTTGACGTATCGTTTGTTGGTAGAAAATGAAGATATTTCATTTTGAAGAAAGTACTTATCCTAGTAATATAAAATCAGAATTTGATTAATTCCGGGAGACTTGTGTTTTTAAATTGCAACTTGGAAATTCGAAGTTGTTTCCCCCTTGAATTCAAAGATAGATATGCATTGCATTTTACCAATACAGAATTTATTTTACAGTGTCAATCTTCTTTACATTAATTTTTGTACACTCTTGGTAGGTGAGCGGCACCTAATTTGGTGTATTTCTCTATTTAAAGAATAATATAAGCGGCATTATTGTAGTAAAATATATCTTAGTTTGATATTTTAGATATCTTAGTTTGCTTGATATATGGCGAAAATTACACAGGATTTAGTGAAAATGCTGAGGGTCCCTGGTGGAAATTTCGGACTCATTCGGAACCAAAATGATTCTGTCTGATTCCGAGCAGTTGAATCCGTTTCATTCCGTGCGAATGCGAAGTATGTTTACGAATCATTCCGAATCCAGTCCGTTTAAGTCCGCGTAGAATTTGTAAATCCAATCCGAACCAGTCCGTTTAATTCCGAATTTCATTATAAATGAGTCCAAATGACTCCGCAGGGGCTTATGTATAATTTAATTCCGAATCAATCCGCACGAATCGAAATTGTTGAGAGAAGTTCATTCCGAATGAGTCTGACTGACTCCGTAGGAGTTTCTGTAAAATTTTTGTCTAAATCCATCCGCGTGATTCTGAATATTGTTACAAAATTCATGCCGAATGAAACTGAATGATTAGCAATTCTAAATAAAAAAATAATTCCAATTGAATCCGCGTAAATCCGAGATTTTCGATAACATTCAGTCCAATTGAATCCGCATGATTCTGAAATTCACATACGCACGCTCCCCCCACACACAGTAATATAAACAGAAGAAATACGAAAAATAGAATATGAAAAAAAAGGATTTTTATGTGTTGATGAATGATGATTCCGCACTTATCAGAATACAACCCTAAAGGAAAGCCTACATAGTAATCTACATTGGAACCTATGTGGGAACCCATATGGGATCCCTGTTTTGAATTCCTGAGTCTAACTACGATCTGAAATAGGAATATAGGATGGGAATCTATATGGGTTCTTATTATGGGTTTTTATGAAGGTTCCTACATGGATGGGTTGACAATTTATGTTTAGGAAGTACGCAGTGGTTTTCTATGAGAGCCATGTGGATTTCATTTAGGAGCAATTCAAAGGTTTCCATAACGGTATTCATATAAGAACCCATGTGGAAACCCACAAAATATTTCCCATCCTACCTCATATCGTAATTGAGCGAGGAATATTGTATAGGATCCCATATGGGAACCTGTGCAGGTTTCCATCTGGTTTACTATATAGGCTTTTTCAGTAGGGAAAGCTTATTCGGCATGAATCCGCCAGATAACGCAAGCTCATTCTGACGGATTACGTGTCATTCCGAATAATTTCGAGCCATTCCATTTTTTTCTTCAACTTTCAATTTAATCAAAATGTGGAAATTGTATTCTAATCGAACCGGAATCTTTCTGACTGTTGGCGGAAACGCTCGGAATCATTCAATATCTACTCGCATCATAATACGGATTCCGACGAAATGAATGTTTCATTTTGGAATTACATAGACTAAGTTCGGAATGATGCGGAATCAGTCAGAATGAGCTCGCGTTATTTCGCGGATTCAGGCGGAATGGGCATTGTATTCTAATAAGTGCGGAATCATTCGGCGTGAATTCGGAATAACACGCTTTGAATTGGAATGAACTCGCGTCATTTAATGGATTTAATCGGAATGAGAATATCATTTTGATCGATATGAAATCATTCAGAATGCACTCGCGTCATTTAACGGATTTAAATGGAATGAGAATTTCATTCCGATCAATGCGGAATCATTCGGACTGAGTGCTGAATGGCACGGAATCATGCGAAATGAATGGCGGAATGGAATGTTCATTCTGATATGTGCGGAATCATTCGGACTGAAGGAGAAATTGCAAGGAATCATTAATAGGGCTCGCGTCATGCGGAATGAAAATTTTCGCTACGGAGTCATTCGGACTGTGAGTGGAACAAACCGAATCATCTTGAATGATCTAGCGTATTGCGCCGGATTCAGACGGAATGACAATTTTATTCAGACTGGTGCGCAATCATTCTGATTGAAGTACGGAATCTTTCAATGACATTCCGAATGATATTGCGGATTCAGACGGAATGAAATTTTTTTCAGATTTGCGTGGAATCATTCGGAATGAACCTGCAACGCCAATTTGGACTGAAG
Source organism: Andricus quercusramuli (assembly GCA_932178445.1). NCBI lineage: Eukaryota > Metazoa > Arthropoda > Insecta > Hymenoptera > Cynipidae > Andricus > Andricus quercusramuli. Next base: position 20,185 of record CAKNXH010057234.1, read on the forward strand.
AAGAATTAATCGTAATCGGATGGAATCATTCGGACTGGATTTAGCTATCAACCCAAAGGTCAGAATCAGATTTCACGGAAATTAAAGGAATATATATATAAAAGGAGCACGGAAATTAATCCGAATATCATTCGGTAGAATCCGAAAGTTCTACGGTCTGATGGATTCGATCAGTCCGGGTTAGATCCGGTTGAGTCCGTATTTTGTACGGTCTGACGGATGCTATCAATCCGGATTGTGTACGGGGCGTCATCCGGATTTTATCCCGGTGTATTTAAAAGTTTTCCAGATGGAGTAGAACAAAAAAAATTAATAAATCTGTATTGTCTGGTAGAATCCAGAAGTTGTGCGGTCTGACAGATTCGATCAATCCGGATTGTATCCGATCATGTCTGTTTTTTATGCGGTCTGACGGACCGCCTTAATGTTATATAACAAGGTTATATAAGCAGTTTACACACGAGAAATGCATTCTTCATTTATTTGACGCACAGGAACCTATTTCTATAGCTTAACTTAACACTATTACATATATAACGCACTTCTCTAACGCAGAATATCGCATGCTGAGTAAATCGGTCGAAACGGTCCTTGTATACAAACCAAGAAAATGTTTAGCGCTTGTGAGAAACGACCAGTGCCGGGCCGAAAATCCGTGGTGCCCCGAGTCATATTTAATTTTTTAATTTCGGAATCCGAAACTTATTCGAAGTTTTTAGCACGGTTATGTATACATTCTGGCGGATGATATTAGTCTGACTTGTGTCCGGTCAAGTCCGTGTTTTGCACGGTCTGAAGGACGCGATCAATCTGGATTGTGTCTGGTCATGTCCGCGTTTTGTACGGTTTATCGGATTGGACAAATCCGGATTGTGTCTGGTCATGACCGTGCCCAGCGGACACTGTTATATAACTGTGATGTAACAGTTCTAGAACGGAAAAGAACAGGTTCTGTAATAGGTTAAGAACATACTTAGACCATGGTCCGAGTAATGTCGTCCCCAAATGGATGTAGCAGTTCTATAACGCTGTCACAGAACCATGTTCTGTCAGAGATCTGTAACAATTCTGGAACATCGTTATATGTAAAAAAATATATTTAGAACAATTTAGGAATAGGGTTACAGAGGAACATCGTTCTGCAATAGTGACGTAACACATATGCAACAGTGTTACAATGTAAATTCGTTCTGTAATCGTTCCGTTACAATTCTGGAACTGCGTTATATGTCAAAAAGTATTTTTAGAACAATTTAGGAACAGGCTTACAGAGGAACATTGTTCTATAATAATGCCGTAACACATATGTAGAGTGTTAGGATGTACATTTGTTCTGTGGTCGTTCTGTAACAATTCCATAACAGTGTTACAAGGATATGTAACAAAAAAATCCCTAATAGCACGGAACGTTCCGCAGGCACCTTCGGAACGTTCCACTGGAACGTTCTCGGAACGCGTTAAATGTCCACCCCTTGGGAACGTTCCACTGGGACCTGAGAGGAACCTTTCATAATTCTTAATTTTAACAACAATTATCTCGTAAACCGTAAGAGATAGGTAAGAATGAATGTCATTTTTGAGTTTTGAGTACCGCATATACATTACAATATGATATCCGTATCATAAACTGACATCGATATTAACCTGTCACTTACGCTTTACGGGTTATTTATTGATAATGATAACAATAACGTTAATTTATGTTTGGAACGCTCCCAAGCGGCGGACATTTTACACATCCCGGGAACGTTCCTGAAACTTTCCGTGCTATTAGGGATGTTTTTTGTATTATTGCTACACTTAGTTTATATTTTAAATAATACAATTTCACGGACTGTGCTCTATACATATAATCACACGCTTAAACCCGTTGAAAAATCGCACTCGCTGGGGATTTGAACCCTACCTAAACTATCTAACTCGAATATACCTAGCCGATGCCTTAGCCAATTGCGCTAACGAACCGCTTGAACGTTCATGACAAAATCTCGGTCATGCTTTTTCGCTGAAAAAGCCAGGGTAATCTCAGAAATATATTCATTATTTTTTTATTTTAGACATTGTCCCCTATTGTCAGCGTATTCTTATCCAGTTCAAGTAACTGACTGCGCCCAACCGTCGGCAAAACTCTGATCTAAGATCGTTACAGAACAGGATGCCCTTTATGTTGGATTTCTGTAACACGTGTGACATTCTAGTGACGTAACAGTTCTATCACATTGTTCTATATTAGTTACATTGCCGAATTTGGGAACTGTTACATATCCTTACAGTAACAGCGTTACAGAACAGTGTTTCCTTCATATTCCGTTCCTGGAACACGTGTGAGATTGTAGTGACATAACAGTTCTATCACTCTGTATACTATATTATTTACATCACAGAATTCTAGAACTGTTACATATCCTTACAGTAACAGCGTTCCAGAACAATGTGACCTTTATGTTCTGTTCTTGGAACACGTGTGATATTCTAGTGACATAACAGTTCCATCACTCTGTTCTATATTAGTTACATCACAGAATTCTAGAACTCTATAGAATTCTATATTCACGTAGAGAAATTTTGCACGAAATAATCTATCGTTTTAATGTCTGCTTAAGATCCCCTTAGATCCCCTTAGATCCTCTTAAGACGAAAATTCTATACTAAGTTGGTTTTCCAGTAAACACATCCTCTTAAATTAATGTTAGATCCACTTACGTTAGAGAAATTCCACACAAAATAATTTAGTGTTTCAATGCCCGTTCAAGATCCCCTTAAATCCTCTTGAGATGACAATTATATACTTGGTAACTTTTCCAGTAAACGCAGCCTCTTGTATTCCCTTTAGATCCACTTCGAGAAATTCTATACAAAATAATTTAGCGTTTTGATGCCCGCTTAAAATCTCCTCAGATCCTCTTAAGACGGCAATTATCTGCCGTGATTTGGAAGAACACCGTTAACTGCATTTCGGATAAGTCCCTTGAGCCGTCTACAGTTAACGGTGTTCTCTTAAATCACAGCAGTTATTTGCTCAGTTGCTTTTCCAGTAAACGTAGTCCTATTAAATTCTTATTAAATCCATTTAAAAGAATTTCTCAAAAAATAATGTCGCGTTTTAATGTCTGCTTAGGTGCCGCTTAGATCCTCTTAGAATTATATCCCTATTACATTTCTATTAGATCCCTTCAAATGAATGTTTGAAAAGTAATTTCAGATTATAATTTTCACTTAGGTTCCTCGTAGAACCCATTACAAATATTTCGCGAGATTAACTGCGCCACTAGTATCCCCTTAAGAACATATTACAACACATTATACTTTCCACGATACCTCTTTAAATCCACTTAAAACTCGAACTGCAATCTTAGAGGCTTCTAAGCAGATTCTAATGATTCCTAATGGGTATTTTTACCAGGGTTCCTAACGCAGCGTTGAGGTATTAGCTTAAAGCACTATTTTTGAAATGCCAGGTGTGCATGTGGCAATTGGGTGCAAAAATAAAGAAGCAAATCGCTTTCCAAATAACAAAAAACTAAGGAAACTGTAGATAATGCCTTGTGCCTGCGTACCTCTACACGGAAAAAAGAAGTTCATTAAACTTTCTTGAAGTATTACAAGAGTCGGGGATGAGAGCGAACCTTGAACAAATTTTCTATATTCTGTATAACTTTCAGGATTTAATATAGAACTAACCTAGAATAACTCTACAAGAATTCTGTAAACTTTATATTGAACTCCGATTTGAAGAAGTTTAATAAAATATATAGAGAAATTCATGAAAGAATGCTGAAAACTTTCGAAGAAATCACAATTGAGGTATTGAAAGTTTGTAATAACATAATTATAAGGTTTAAATACCTCAATTCAGTCAAATCTATAGAAAAATTCTTCGAAAAATGTTGAGAAATCTCATAGAAATTCGATTCGAAGTATTGAGTGTTTGTGAACTACTTCAATCTAAGATCTATAGACTTCAGTTCTTTAAAATGTAGCTGCGCAGTCGCTACTGTGCGCAGGCAGCGACTTTTCCGCATCGCTCCCGCGTGAAAAAAAAGAATTCAAGTCATAGAGAACATTATCACGTGTTGAAAATTAAAATATTAAGTTTGCCAATAACCGACACATCTCTAAATGGTAAATCCACTACCCGGGTGCACCGGAACGTGCACCAGGTCGTTCAAGACGTCATCTACGAGAACTTTTTTAGAATCTAAATTGTATCAATAGCCAAAATAACTACCAATGGTGAGTCGATGATCAGGATGCACCGGAACGTGCACCAGGTCCTTTGGCACGTATTCTACGAGAACTGCTTTAAAATTCAAATTGTGTCAACATCCAAAATAATTAAGTGTTGAGTCGACGATCCGGGTGCACCGAGTCGCGCACCAGGTAGTTTAGCACGTATTCTACGAGAACTTTTTAGAAATTTGAATTGTTTCAACCACTAAATTAACTACCGTCGACTCACCATTGGTAGTTATTTTGGTTATTGACACAATTTAAATTTTTTTAAAGTTCTTGTAGAATACGTGCTAAGCGACCTGGTACACGTTCCGGTGCATCCTGATCGTTGACTCACCATTGGTAGTTATTTTGGTGGATAAACCTCAAGATTTCTAAAGAAATCATCAAGTCAAGCTTCCTTCGATCGTTTTTTTATATTAAGAAAATATGAGAGAAAACAAAGTTTTCATATTTTTGTTTCGGTCTTACGATCCATTCAGAAAAAATTGAAAAATTAAATCGAGTCAAAATTCCTTTTTATTGACGTTTTGGCCCCATCTGTGGGCCTTCATCGATACAAACATCTTAAAGAATAATCGGAGTCAATCATAAATATACGTCGCAGCGAATGACAACATTTTAAAATTTTGTGAAGTCAGATATCATTCTGAAGTTTTAAAAATCATTATGAAGTTTGTAAAAAGAGTATTGGGAAACTATAAAGTCCAAGGAACTTTCCCAATATGTTAAAAAAGGTGCATATTTTGTAATTAAAATGCTGTGAAACAGCTAACAAACTGATGTTTTTTTACAAACTTCATAGTGATTTTTAAAACTTCAGAATGGTCTGACTTTACAAAATTTTAAAATGTTGTCATTCGCTTCGACGTATATTTATGATTGAGTTCGATTATTCTCTAAGATGTTTCTTTCTGATGAAGGTCCACAGATGAGGCCGAAACGTCAATGAAAAGGAATTTTGACTCGATTTCTTTTTTTAATTTTTTCTAAATGTATCGTAAGACCGAAATAAAAATATGAAAACTTTGTTTTCTCTCATATTTTCTTGATGGCAGTTTGGCTATTGACACAATTTAGATTCTAAAAAAGTTCTCGTAGATGACGTCTTGAACGACCTGGTGCACGTTCCGGTGCACCCGGGTAGTGGACTTGCCATTTAGAGATGTGTCGGTTATTGGAAAACTTAAGATTTTAATTTTCAACGTTAAAAATTGAAATAGATTCAACTTTTCCCATGTCATATCTTATTTAATCGATTCAAAAAATATAGAATTGGGAATTCAACTTTTAAAATTATTTGCAATGCAAGCCTTTAATTTCATATAACTTATATAAACTTATTCTATATAGCTATATAACACCTTATTAATCTCAAACCTACTAGAATTTATAAACAAAAAAGAATTTGCGATTAAAAATTTGTTCGAAATTTGAAGTTTCCAAAATTTAAAAAATGTTAAAGATCCCGAAATTTGTAATTACCTAAATTTCAAACTAAATTTTCGAAATATGATATTCTTGAAATTACCGACATTATAAATATAAAACTCCAGAAATTTCAAATTTCCGAAATCATTAACCTAGAATTTTGAAATCACAAAAATTTGTCAAACAGCCCTTCACAGCTGTAGCTTATATTTTAGATTTTTTTTTTATACTACAAGTTATGTTAGCTGCGAGGTTTTCTCAGGAGCTCCGAATGCGTAGGTAGGGGGTTCGAACCCACAGCGAATAATAATTTTAATAGCGTGCGATTATTTGTGTAGTGATTGTTTGTGTAATAGTAAATAATTATGTACTTAAATATGTGAACAAATATTAAAGCATAATGATAATAATGATAATAAAAAAGATTCTTTTTAGGCTAAAAATCGGCCATGATTTTATAGAACTGTTCTCTATAGTTTCGAGACTTCTCCGATGTAGACTGTATATTAGCTGGACTTTTAGATTTTCTAGAACTATTCTACGTTTTTCGCATTTTAGAGAACTCTGTATTAAATTTTGTAGAATAGTTCGATGCAATGTAAAACCAAGAAGATTTTAACTTTTAATAAACTGCCCGTCGTATCCTCTACTATAGGACTAGTTCTATAAAATTTAATGAATTTTTTTTTCCGTGTAAGCTGAGCTTTACAAATCGCCGTCTCCATAGTAGAACCAGATAAAACCAAAGGTAGAACAACAAATTTCACTAAAATAAGGTGTGAAAAAATTAGGTTTTCATTAATGGGGTGTAAATTTAAAAACGGCCATGAGAATAGCATTGGTGTGTAACACGGGCTGCATAATTTTCGGTAAGCCCAAGCGTGGACACCCTGTATAAATCACTGTCTCAAGTCTTCAGATTTCTAAATAATTATTTTGTCTAATATTCATAGCCATAAGGCTCAGATAAGACGCTAGAAACAATCTGATATCATAAATCTTTAAATCGATAGAAAAATGATCAAATATAAACTTTCAAGTTTACACTACTAATTTTCACATCAGGAAATTTCAGTAAAGAAAAATAAATATTCAAAACCTTTATTTTATGCCAGATACATGTTCGGAATATTGAGAAAACAATTATAATTAACTTTACAGATAGAAAAATTGTTCCTTAAAAACTTATAGGAATGCTTTTTTTTTATCCTGAATTATATTTATTCAAGTTCCTAACTTATTTTATTTTAAGACGAATTACTTTTTCTTACGATGAAAAGTCGCCTGTTAATTTCTTCATTGAATACAAATCCCATTTTGTAAAATCAGCTCTTCTTCTGAGTACTCTACAGCGGTCTTGCTTTGGCAAAATTCCCACCTGGTAAAACATATACTATTTTTTGTAATTGAAATTAATAGAAAAGAGATTAAGTGGTTTCATAAATTAAGATTGATTTTATTAATTTTTTCATAATTTCCCGTAATTTCCACCCTTTTTACTTTTTAGGTGAAAGCTAATTTTTATTAATTTCGGGATTAGGTTCAAAATAATACTTTTAAAAAACATTGTAATGGAAAACAATGAATAAATTTTAAATCATTAACAATCAACAGAAGTTTCAAAAATATTTTAAATATATAGGACAAACCTATTGCCTTTTCGGTCTTCAATAGCAAGTTTGTTCAAGAACAATGTTGTCCCAATAGGTTCAGCTGTAGTATTATTACTCTCAGCTTCATTTATATCAGCGCGATACCAAATATTTCCACTAATTTCTTTAGTATTTCCAGTAATCGCTCGATACTCGGTTGCTGCAATGTTGTAGAAGATGAATGGTTCCACCTTTCTACGAAATAGGCTAAAAATATAAATGAAATAAAATCGCTTTAATAATTAAATAATAATTTTTTAAACATCCTTAACATTTCAATTGTTATAAGTTAGTAATACAAAGAAAAAGTGTCAGCAGGGGGGGGGGGGGGCGCAAATTACTGACAAAATTGTTACGTAAACTTGAATGACCTCTAATACAAACTAATCAAAGCTTTAATTTAAATTTAGCGCTGTCTAGTATTACGGATTTTTTGTCAATAAAAAAATATTAGTTTCAGTTTCTCAATCTAGGCAATGTAGACTTACAATAAATTGGGAATTTTCAGGATCGGTATGAAATTTTAACTTTGAAAAGTAAAAAGTTAAGTCAATACGAACTAAAAGCTTAAAAAATAATATTTTCAACTTCAAGCTTATTTAAATAATAAATTCATTATTTTAGCTCATATTGAAAAATTCAAAAATGAAAATTTTGAAATTGAACAATTTGAATATACTTACATACGTGTATAAATAAATAACTGTACAGATTAAAAAATAGAACAAACGAAGCATATTAAAAAATTAACTTGCAAATTATAACACTTTATGAAGCATTTGCGTCATAGTTAATTAACACAATGGAGTGAAGTATAAGTTTTACACTGCACAACATTTAACATCAACAAATAAGGAAAAATTTAAGTTGAGGAATTCAAAATGCCCCAAAAATAAAAAAATTATAGGTTGCACCTTCAAAATTTAAAAACAAAATTAAAGAATCATGCATTCGTAACACTGTTAAAAAATTTTGAAGGTTTCATAATGAAAGTTCTTAAACTGATTATTTTTCAAATTAGACAATTTTCAATTCGAAAAATTATTAATTCAATAATTTCTTAACCAGTGATGAAAGTATAATTCGAAATTTGAAGTTCTGATAATTTAAAGATGCAATTGTTTAAAATTGATACATCAAAATTGAGAAATTTTAAGTTTAATGTTGAATATCAAGATTTTGCAATAAATTTCGTACTCAGAAATACAAACTGAGAAATATTTAAACTTTAATAGGTTGAAAAAATAAGAAATATTTAGTTTTAGCATTAGTGCACGAGAGTGAAGCTTCAAAGCCGATAAATCACACTACATCTAGTACGACGGTCTCCATTCAGATATATTATAAAATGGAACAACTTGCGATTAAAAATTTTGAAACTTGAAAAATGCATAGGTGACTTTTTTAAATTTATGTACGTTTCCAAATTACAACTAGGACAATAATTATCATTATCATAAATTGGCGGAATCTAAAATCTGTGTTATCAACCATGAAGATGTATATTTTTGCAGTTTATTAAACAATAAATGATAACATTTGTACAGGATCATGTCTTTCTAGAGAGGAAAAATATCTATTTGGATAAATAAGACCAATTTTGTAGTTTAAAATTTTGTTTAAGCCCCAATTCTAATTAAAGTTAGAGACTATTACAAAACCTTGCATGAAACAGACATGTAGAATTAGGCATTTTCACTATCAACATAGAATTATAACTTTGAACAGTTCGAAATTGAACCAATACAAATTAAATTCAAGTATATTATATTAATATAATGTTTATTTGATATTTTATTTTATATCTTATAAATAATAGTATATTATGCGCCTCGGCTTCGATCGTCCTGCGAGCATTGTAAGCGAGTCGCGTGAAGTCCCGAATTCTGCTCATTGGCGCATATATTATTTTATATGTCGACGGTGCATTTACAAGTTTTGTTGCGAAAGCGTACAGTATCGTAATGTTGTACATTACGATACAGCGGAGTGTAATGTGAAGAGTGATCTTCCGCTGTATCGTAATGTACAACATTACGATACTCTACGCTGTCGCATAAAAACGCGTTAATGCACCGGGTGACATAAAATATAATAAATAATATATTTATATATTATATTTAATAATATAAGAAATCTCACTCGCATGGAATCTTGAACAGAGTAGTAGAATTGCCATGGTTGATCCTCAAGAACAGCATCCCTCTAGTCCTTGGAGCTTCCTTAGTCGTCTCTACCAGAGCTCGAAACGGTTCACCTAAAAACGTGTCCTTCGGGTTTGACACAAGCGTCAAATGTCGACATGAGTACGTCCACAACTGATACAAAATTTCGAACCGAAAATAAATCAACCCTATTATCCAATACCGCAAAATGGTTCTTGATCCCTCGTGGCCAAATAATAGATGCCCAAAGGACCTCGATTGGCAGCATATCCCATTTCCTGGTACCATTTCGTGCCTACCGAAGGAAAACAATTTCCCAAGTTGAATGAGGCTCCTCCAACACTGCAGGGCCAGGCTTGGAATTTGCATTCGCCATCTTGACTCTCGATAGTGTCCACAAAAAGCTGCCATGCTCGTAAGTGGCTGCAGGCAATGCTTCTATCCAGATAATCCTCTGAGGAAAAAATTCGAAAAGAACGGGTTTCGAATTCTATTTAAATATACGCAGTGTCTCGTCGTCCCGAAATTCGGGATGATTAGTGCAATATTTTTCATAAGCTTGGCTAGTCGTCCCGAATTTTCGGGTGGGGACGGGAAGACACACCTGTGACTGGTCATAAAAATAATTTTGGTAAAACACCTACCCCTTTTCCAAGGTCTCGTGGGGGCGGGAAGGCACCCCTGTGACTGACCACGTAAATAATATTGGTCCCACCCCTCTAATTTTTCGGGACGACTAGATACAGCCTCAAATATATTGTTACGAATCAAATATAATATAATAGTCAATAATGAACCATTCCTCTCATCTCTGATGTCCCTTTCTATCCCCCTTTTCCTCGAGGCACTCCCTAACACCCAGTTCCCCTCAACCCTCCCATCGTCCTACACCAAACACACTACTTCCCCTTACCACACTACATTCACCCCTCCCTCTCGAACTATTCTCGCTATAACACTTTCTGATAATGAACCCTCCTCACCCTAACCACACCCACCTCACGCGACTTCCCCCCTCTCCCTCTCAGTTCACCTTGATGCATCATCCTTTCGTTCTCATCACCCTACCCTCTCAATCAGTCACAATCAATCGATCAGTAGCAATTTCTAAAGGCCTGTTATTCTCAGCATATGCACAATTTTTCGGCTTCTAAATATTTTTTTCTCGAATGATGTACAATTGCTCAAATGTTCGAGATTTTGCGCCCAATAACACTTAATAACATCACCTTGTTCACTAACATTACATATTATGAACGGTAAAAGATGGATAGTCCAGGCATCATCTGATAATTTTTTGCTAAAATCGAATGATCCCGATGCAAATTTTAAATCTTCCCAAACATTATGTGTTGCATGGTTTGACCCTTCCCATAGAATTTTAGAGCAAAATTTCCAGCAACAAAATCAAACTGGAACGTCTTGATTTCATGCGAAAATGCTATCAATATTAATAAGAGAAGAAGCATTTTCAAATAATGCTGAAGAAAAGCGATGACCTAGCCCCAAAGAGTTATGACGAATAGTTTATACATTTCTGGTATTTTAAGCAAGATAATAAAATTCTGTGGAACTAATTCCTTTAATAACATTTCTTTAATAATAATGAATAAATAACGTAAAAGCGCAGTTAATTTTTTTTTTCTTCGTTCAAACTCAACAACAGATTTTCGCAAGTAAGTTTCAAAATTAATACACATAAAATGTATACAAAATGGATAGTGTGAAGAATATTATTTTAGAATTTGTTGAACAATCAATTCCTGTAAGACAAAATTTTAAAAATGCATTTTCAATCAATTTAAACACAAAAATGTTTCAATACGGTTGCAAGTCCACAACTCATGCGGCTTATAAGAGCTACAACATTTTCTTTTTGTATATTTTACGCAGGATTGTTGCCTCCATCATTTATTCTGTTGCAAATCTTACTTAGGACATTCACGAAACGAGCTATTCTGAAAAAATGTTTTTTACTGAAAATTGACCAACAAATCCAAACTTTTTGGGAGATAATAGCTCTTCACCTATGGGAGCTAGAAGATAATTTTTTATATCTACGCAGAATTTCCCACTCTACAATTTTCGGAGCTCACAACACATGACTTATTCGGGCTCTAAAATTGAATAAGAACTGTCAATCCACGCAAAAAGTATTTGTGGGACTTTTTCCAATTTGCATCAGAACCACTCAGTGAAACGTTTCAGCAAAATCCCTCACTCGACCCAGTTAAACAGGTGAAAAGGTCTTTTTTACGTACCAGATACCTGAACTAGGATGGACATTGGACATTGGACGTCAGACTGAGCGTATAAGGGATTCTGTCCGAGGCTAGGAAGTCTTTGAAAAGTCGATTACCATTGAAGATATATACCAAATTTAAATAATACTTACACCCTCCCTCAAAATAATTCCTGAAAATCTTACAATTATAGATATCCCTTTTTCTCACCATTGAGATGACTAACAACAACAGCATTTTTCACATCACTACATCCAGGTTGTTCCCTGCCACCATTAGGGAAGAAATCAATGTGACCAATAGGTTTCAAGAGACCAAATCCATCAGCAAAATCATCGGAACCATCAGTGTGAATTACATCGACTAGATCTGCATCTGATGCATCCAGTTTTCTGGACCTTTCCCTGAAGAGGTGATGTCTGAAAAATGGAGAAGCAGGATCCAGTCCTGTAATTCGACCAATCAAATACTTCCATTTTTTCAAAACTTCTGAAGCACAGCCAGCTACATGAGCTCCTAAGCTGAACCCGATTATGTGGATGTTTTTAGGACTTGTTCCCAATTTTATCGCGTCTAGTAAAACCAGGGAGAGTTGACGACCAACTAGTTCTGTATTGGCTACTGCTGCACTGTAGGAAGTTCCGGCTCCTCTTGTCCAATCCAGAAGCATTACATTCGCGTCTTCCTAAAAATTGTTAAAAATAATTTCATAATTCAATTGATAATTAATTAACCTTACCCTTTTTGAAACCTTCCGCGATGCATTATTTTAATTATGATTGGAAGTATCGCATTTGAATCAGTGCTAATTAGAAATTTACAAAAGAAGGTGTAATTCAAGCTGAATTCATACCACATCGAGAAGTTTTAGTGCTCCTTTTATGGCGCCTAAATCAGTGCCACTTCCTTTGTAACCGTGAACGACAACCTTGAGTGCTTTACTGGAATTAAAGCTTGATTTTTCAATAGACAGGGAATTGTCTCCATAATATATGATATCTGGAACCTCGCGTTGTTCACGAGTGTATAATAGAAATCGAGTCTTTATTTCGTTCGGATGTTGGGGTGGTCGTTTCAGAGTCAAATGTTGGGGTGGGTCGGCGAAACATCCTACGAGATCTACATATACATTAATATTTGAAATAATGATAAGAACAAATAATAAGTAATGTTCTTTGTTTTTACAGCCTCTTATTTTTTTCAGATATTGCAGTAATTTTAACCTTAATGATTTTCAAACATACCAAAGCAGACTTTGGGTGAATGTTCTTCACGAACCGCTATTCTTCTCTGAATCACGCGATGTCTCCTTTCCCTAATTCTTGCTGAAAACCAATCTGGTACTGAGAATGGATAGTTCTTGCTGTAAAGTTTTATTGCTTCCAATATGCTGTAGAATTGTTAGGTTTAATGTAATATCTATGAAAAAATCCAATTTTTCAAGTATTAATATTAATTCATAGGTACTTGTAGGTTCCCATTTAATTGACGTGGAAAAATACCATTTTTTAACTTTGTTATTTGATCCTGAAATTAAGCTTGAAAGAGATCAATGCACATATTCCTCTAATCAAAACTCTTCATCGAATACGAATGTAATTACTCCCTAATTTTATCAATTTTTGTCGCTTTCATAGAGACACTGTTCAATTTTTAATTATTTCCGTAGCTTCTTAAATTCTAAGCGCTTCGAACGTAAATTGTATCAACATTTATAATGTTTATATTTACTATTTAAAAGTGTTCTACTCTAAATGTTCACATTATTTTTTTTTATTTTCATATTTTAAAAAATTGTTCTTTTATTGATTTTTTTTTTCAATTCTAAATGGCTTTAATATCAAAAGTCATAGGCAATCGATGTCTAAACGGCAATAAAAAACTCTCACAGTTTGATGGTCGAAAACGTTTAGTTTATGACTTATTACATATCGTACCAGTCCGAAACATCGACGATGCGTAATGTATCATGAAGAAGAGTTTTCGACCTTTAAGCCGCAAAAGCTAAATTTTTTTAATCTCAGATTATTGAATTTTGAACAATAAAAAATTATTTTAATTTCATAATATAAACATTTCAACGAAATTTTATTTCAACTGCTTTCAAAATAGAGTAAATTGACGGATTCAACACTGTTTTTAATTTGATCAATTTCATAGATATTTCTTAACGAATTTTTCAATTTTGAAAGATTTATACTTTTTGTTACATTTCAACCGTACCGGACGTAAAGATATTGAATGAATAATAATTTTGTTTGATAAAATACTTTTCCTCTGCAAGCATAAAAATAATTTTCAATTTAGTAAACTTTAAATTGAATAATTTCATTGAGATACTTGAAACCTAACATTTTTGAACAATAAATATAATATTGAAACTATAATAAAATTAATACTCACGATTGTATCGAATTCCATCATTAGTAAAAATATGGGCCGAGAGTAAAATTGGAAAAAAAATCAAACTAAATTTTCTGATCATCGTTGAGCCACCAAATATCGTCTGAAAGGTAGACGAATATTGCCGTTACCTTTCAGAGGCAATGGCAAAAGTATACTGAACCGCTTCGCTACTTTTTTTTAGATACTGTCTTTCAGACTGCAGCCTTTCTCTTCGTCTCTCCTTTTTTCTCGTCCTCTTCGCTCTTACCTCTTACCTCACAAACGGGATTTGAAATTTAAAAAAACTGTTAAACACACTTAAAACAAATAAAAATATTCCAGCCATATTACCTTTTTCAAAGAGTTAATAATTGATAGAAAAAAATATCTAAAGGATATTTATCAGAAGAAAAACTTCAGACCTAAAGATCTAAAGAAAAGGGTTAAAATAGTGTTGTCAGGCTTTATACAATTGTGGTTCAATTCGTTATTTTGTCCGTTTTATTTGCTAATAATTAATTTATGATACTTGAGATACAAAAGAAAGTAGTGAACACACCCCTGGCCTTTCATATTCTTTAACATTAAGCGACTTTGTAAAATTAAATTACATTTTTTTTCTCTTTTCATTAAATTTATCGTTCTCTTATTCTTTCACAAAGCTGAAAATATTCCCAACGGTTTTTTTTCTTTTTATTAAAGTCAATATTTCCAATTTTCTTGTTTCAATTCGACATTGGTTCGCTTTTTCAATGATGCCATCTCGACGAACTGAAAGTTCAACGACACTTTCGCCTGACCGCATTCACTGTAATCCCGCAGGCATTTTGTAATATTAACGTATGCACTTAACTAAGCATAAACAATGATAATTTGCTCATAACTTTGTCTGTGGCTTTCACTGTTTCAAGGAGGAAACTATTTTTCTCACTAGAATACGAGATCACAATCCTTAAAAGTTTTTAAAATCAGAGTTGGAATAGCGAAACTTACTGTGGAACATCAAAATTAATGAATATACATTTACTAATATTTTAACTATGTTATATACAAAGATATATTATTTTTTCAAGCCACGCACAGTTTTTGGTTGAAAACATTTGAGTAATAATGGAAAAGGGACTTGGAAAAGGGACTTGGGAAAGGGGCTGGCCTCACCAGCCAAGCTCGTAAAAAATATTTCACCTACTCATCCCGAATTTCGAGACGACGAGACTATTCGTAAATATTGTACAGTATGCATTTAAGCGCGTAATTTCGCAATTGTATCTATAAAAAATTTCTCCAAGCAAACAAATATTTCTCATTTTCTCTAATTTAGTTTATCAATCGAAATAAACATAACAATACCTTAATAGTTATCCATAAACGACTTAATACTGTTTTCATTGTAAATACGTACAGATAATACAACTGAGAAATCACGTTATTCATTTAGTGCAACCGCATTAATGTTGAAACCAGTAGATCCAGTTTTAAAATTAAGTTACCAAATATAAAAGTCACACATGTCGTGGGTATGCTGTACCTAATACACTTTTCCAAATAGAAATAAGAAAGCAAAATCAATGAAATTTCTCCTGAATTTTCTAAGAAAATAATAAATAAAAACTCAGATCATATTAAAAACAACTTTGTGTATTCTCTTCCTGCATATTTTGCCGGATCTTAAGTATCTCTTTCGAAAAGAGGAATGTACCTAACACCATTTCGTATACAGGACCTTTCCTTTCTTTTAATTTTTTATTTCGGCATATTTTGTCACAGATGAATTTTTAATCTCATCGTTTCGATTAAACTAGAATTCTTTGGATTCAACAATGCATTCTTTGAAAATCTATAGAATTCTTTGGAATTCAATTCCGTTGTCGATAATATATGCTGGAAGATAAAATTAAAATCCGGCAGATATTTTCTGGAGGGCACTTTTCTACCTAGAAACCAAACTTCTTAACTCGCATAGAATGACCTTTTTACTTAAATAAAATGGAGGCATTCGGGGATTTTTAGCTGATTCAAATATTTTTTTCAACAAAATATATCTGATTATACATTTTTATCATTATTTTGATTTTTTCCTTGTAGACTTCTTGTTAGACAAGCCTATTTTCTTACGTTTTCCCGACTTTTTGGAAACAAATTTTTTAATTCTGATTTTATCTTAAAATTCAGTAAATGTCATTAATGTAGGTATACAACTTTTACAACAAATTAATATTTTTCTTATTAGTTTGGATTATATAAGAAGAATTTTCAACAAATGTATAATAATAGACGTACTCCTTTGGTTAAGTTCCATTACTTATTAAAATTTCTTTCCTGCTTCACGCAGAAAATCTAAAATTGAAGGCACGGATCGAAGAATGGAACGTGCGCTCAGATCGCCCTGAACGTTGTGCAATCTCCCGACAATTCCCGCATGTCCCGTTCGCCCGTGCTTACATTTAAAAAAAAAGGTACAAATCGTTGATTCTCAGAGAACTTCCAGTGAGAAAGTTGTTCCGTAGGGATTAACGTATAAATCTGCACAAGCAGCATATCATTTCGCTTTATATATCACAAGATATCACGAGCTTAGTAAAACCAAAGATTTGGTAAAACGAAATGATGCGCGCTGAGGAAACAGTTGCCGTTACTGCATATATAGGTTCTGTATGAAAAATGTTGAACATTTTACACACTTACCTCAAAGATATCTTGTGATATACAAAACAACCCTGGCGGACCGGCTGAACGCAAACATTACGCTACAGCGTAACGGTAAAGTAATGCTAAAGTAATGGTAAAGTAATATGGCATTATAATTAATAAAGGAAACACAATTAATATGTAAACTGTTGCAATTATAATAAAACGTTGAAATTTACGTTCAACGGTCATGCCGCAATTGCAACAAGTTGCTTTTGCAGCATTAAAAAATAAAAAAACATAGTGACCGTCATTGCAGTCGGGCCCCTGCATATTGGCAACCCGCTAACGTGGCTTTAAGTGGGTTGCCAGACTGCAGGGACCCGACTTGAATGACAGCCACTTTGTTTTTTTATTTTTTAACGCTGAGAAAGCAACTTGTTGCAATTACGGCATGACCATTTAATGTAAATTTTAACGTTTTATTATAATTGCAACAATTTAAATATTAATTTTGTTTCCTTCATTAATTATAATGCCATATTACTTTAGCATTACTTTACCATTACTTTACCGTTACGCTGTAGCGTAATGTTTGCGTTCGGCCGGTCCGCCAGGGAAAATAATATGATGCTTGCGTAGATTCATTCGTTAATCCCTATTGAACAACTTTCTCACTTGAAGTTCTCTGAGAATCAACGATTTGTACCTTTTTTTTAATGTAAACACGGGCGAACGGGACAAGCGCGAATTGTAGGAAGATTGCATAACGTTCAGGGGCGATCGAGCGCACGTGCCGTTCTTCGATCCGTCCCTTCAATTACATTACAGGTGTAGAAGTATGAAACGGGAATTGCCCTATACATGGTGCTTGCCATCAGTGTAGGGAGCGTAAGACCGCTTCTGCAGCGCCATTATCTCCTTCTAACAGCCCACGAAGACTTTCAACATACAACAACCAAAGTTCCATATACCAGTGTATATATATATATATATATATATATCACAAGATATCACGAGCTTAGTAAAACCAAAGATTTGGTAAAACGAAATGATGCGCGCGTTCTATAACCTTAAACATATGTCGACTTTTGTACCTACGAACTACGATTTGTGGACAGCATTGGCTTCTGTTATCATTTGAAGAAAACTGCTGCACAATCGCATCGAATGCTTGTCGAAGCTTACGGCGAGCATGCTATTGGTAAAAAACAGTGTTTTTAGTGGTTCAAAAAATTCAAAAGTGGTGATTTTGACGTGAGAAACGAAGAGCGTGAGAAACCACCGAAAAAGTTCGCAGACAACGAATTGCAAGCCTTATTGGATGAAGATGACACTCAAACTCAACAAGAACTCGCGGATCAATTGAATGTGACGCAGAAAGCCGCCTCCATTCGTTTAAAAGCTACGGGAAAGATTCAGAAAGAGGAAAAATGGGTTCTGCATGAACTGAATGATAGGCAGCCAGAAAATCAAAGAATCACTTGTGATTTTTCGATACAAAAGAAAGTTATTTCTCCATCGAATCGTGACAGGTGATGAAAAATGGATATGTTTTGAGAATCCTAAGCGTCGTAAATCATGTGTGAATCCAGGCGAACCATCAACATCCACTGGAAGACCAAACCTGCTGTCCGCAAATCGTAGTTCGTAGGCACAGAACTCGACATGTTTAAGGTTATAGAAAAGTATACTGGTATATGGAACTCGGGTTGTTGTATGTTGAAAATCTTCGTCAGCTATTAGAGGGAGATGATGGCGTTGCAGAAGCGTTCTTACAGCCCCTAAACTGATGACGAGCACCATCTATAGGGAAATTTTGGTTTTAAACTTTGACGACTTACTAACAGTTGATCAACATATCAATAAGTAGTAGGGCTATGTCAGTACGACTTCACTTACCGACAGATGCTACCACAGTCGCAAGTTACAGAAGGGAGGGTTCGATTCCGTGCTAACTTACTAGCAGTCAGTAAAACATTGAGGTTGGTAATGCAGATTCCTGCTGCGATAGAATTGTATCATAGTTTGGAGAAACGGAAAGGTCGGTAAAACAGAGTGGTCGGTAATTTCAAGGTTCTGTTCCATGAGAGGGAGGCTGGTAATGGAGATTCCTGCTAAGTTAACAATAAAAGTTTCTGTTCCACCCTAAGCCGGTAACACAGTGAGCTTGGTAATGGAGATTCCTACGAAGTTACTATTAAAAGGTTCTGTTCCATGCTAAGTTACCATCGATCGGTGAAAAGGGAGGTCGTTAATTTTTATATCATAATTTTAGCCTATGTTGGTAAGGTAGGGAGCCATGTCACCATCAGTAGGTGAAACAGGGAGGCCGGTAATTTCCATATTACCATTTTCTATATACCGGTAAGGTAGGGGGCCATGTTACCACAAGTCAATAGAACAGAGAGATCGGTAATTTTTATATTATCATTTTACCAACGGTCAGTAAAGTTGGGAACCATGTTATCATCAGTCGGTAAAACTGGGAGGTCGGTAATTTTTTATATTGTCATTTTTCCATATATCGGTAAAACAGGTAAGCCGGTAACTTTTAATATTATCATTTTACTATTGGTTGGCAAAACAGGGGCCGTCGGTAATACATATTTTCAGCCACAGATCAAGCGTCAGTCGCTATATCAGGAGCCTACCTTCTCAATCGGGTGTAAATAACTGATGACGTCACTCAGTACTTTCTGCAAGTACTAATATAAATTTATTAACAATCGGTAATGCATTTATCGGCCGTTGAATTGATTCTCAGACAGTCCGTACCTTACCGACAGTGATGATTCAAATGTAATTTTTTTAACGAAGGACAATTCAAGTCTTCCAGATATTGAACATTGTTCACATATTTTTGTAACCAATTCTTCTTTTTAAGACCTTCGGCGAAGATTGTGCGTGCAGTCATCAATGTTTCTTGAAGTATAAGTCTAACTTCTTCACAAGGTACGTCACCACCAGTCTAGTTGATTCCAAGGAATTTGTGCGTTAACCATAGATTAGTGCTTTTATACCTTCGAGGTGGTGAACTCCAGCTGCAGGGTGATTCGACGAGGAAGACCAGGGGAAGAGCATCTTCTTGGAGGATGAGGATGGCCAGCTCCTTGAAGATAAAGTCGTTCTAAGGCCTTTTGAAGTACTGAACGTCTACAACGAAGTCCATCTCGACTGAGACTGATTTTTTCAGCCAAACACAGCTCGTTTATACCCTGATTTAACTCCCACCACTCAATATTACCCCCATCACTTCAAATTAGTTTCTGAACAGCGCCATTAATGGGCTTATATTGAACTATTTGCTATATATATATATATATATATATATATATCAAGACCTTAAAAGAGAGCTGCGTCGACTGTACCCAAAATATTCGGTACGAGTAATTGTTCTTGTGATAGGTGCTCTCGGAGGTGTGAAATTATCGCTAGTTCGTAACCTTAAAGCCATACCCGCGTGCCAAAAATATGCCAAGGCTCTTGCGAGATGGATGCAGAAAGCTGTCATCCTTGGGTCGCTTCGTGTCCGCAAGACACACGAGGGTTTCGCCGGCCTGTCGTTGTGATTTCGTCGTGCCCTGTGACCACCCATCTCACGGATGTGAAACGTGGCCATAGGTGTATTTTACCGCGGTTCTACTGGGGGCCATTGACATTTTTTCCAGATGGCAGTTGCTCTTAGGGGTACCCTGCGGTGGTTGTTTAACTTTTTTTTTTTAATTATATATATATATATATATATATATATATATATATATATAAAACATTCGGTTTCGGTTTCGATTCCCTTGGAATAGAACCGAAGGGCTTATGACAAAGCCACCTAACGCGTCCTCGGGTTGTGGATAGAGGGTCCCCGTACCAAGGGTTTCTGCTGAATATGGTTACAATAATTAATAAGCAGTCGCGGACAATTGTCCAGGGATGGTCCCGAAGGAATAACCCCTAAGCGAAAGTGTGAGAACCGTACCGAAAGCTGCATGGCACCTGGGTGAGGTGTCTTTAACGGTGACTCTGGGATACCGGGCGACGTCTCAGAGTATCAGCCTTATCCTTGCACGCGGGGCTCTACAAGGATTGACAAACCCTTTTCCTAGCTGCTCGTGGGAACAACAATGAAACCAACAAACCACCAAAATGTTGTAGATGCGGTTCAAAACGATCGAACGCGCAGAGCACCCGACAATGGATCGGCAAACAATGCCGATCATCCTAGAGTTCGGGGTGCTGAAAATAATTTAGATGGAAACACGATGACGAACCGGCGAAACGCCCACGTTCAGTGGACGGATCAACTTAAGAATGACGTGCTAGACTGCTACGATGCCAGCATTATCCCTGTTCGCGGAGGCTTTATGGCGCGTATGCATACACTGTGGTGCCAGAAACACCCAGAGCTTCAGCACGTTTCGCATCAGTCTTTGCAAAATCAAGCCGATTACCTCCGGAAAAATGGATATGTACGCGGAGCGCTTCCTCAACCGCTGCTTGAACAAGCTGCAGACGAAGATGAAACGACATTAAGACTAACCGCAGAAAGCAGGCACCTTCTGGAAGATGATCGCAATTTCAGTACAAGGAGGAACATGAACATGCAAGTTCCTCTTAAGCCCCAAGATATGGCTGAAATGGATGCCTTCCTTCGTGGAGATATCTCGCAAGAGTCCGACCTCTGGACCATCAATTGCTCAGTTTATGGTGCTGCGAGAGCTTTGGCTGATTCGTCGAAGGCTGAAACCGACGATGGATCAGAAGACCAGAAGACGCTTGCATCAACTGAACAAGAAAATTGGATGGGCAAGACAGAATGCGTCCCGTGTTCAATGTGTGATTGTCTACATAACATCTGGTAGACCGTTCACGGAAAGGGTTCGAAAGTTCGCCCAAGAACTAAGGACCTTGAATCACACACTGAACAAGTCAAAGCTGCTGACAATCAAGCAGCATATTGTTGACAAAATAAGGCTGTTGTCTGACGCAAGGAGGAGGATACAGAAGAGGGAGAGATGGAACAGGGAGAATCAACAGTTTCTTGCTGACCCATCACGCCTCTTCAGTGATCCCCCTGTTTTTGTAAAAAATCCACCCAAGCCCAAGGAGGTAGAGACTTTTTGGAGAGAGTTGTACAAGATCCCGAAAACACTAGAGTTGAAAGAAGATACTGACAATATCATCCGCTTCAAGGAGTTTTGCGACAGCCTCATAAAATTTGAGGAGGAGTGCCCATCAGTCACTGCCGAAGAGGTGAAAAAAGCACTTAGAGGCACGAAGAACTTTTCCGGTGCTGGACCAGATTATATTAAGAACTTTTGGTGGAAGAAGTTTACTTCTATACACCAACATTTGGCCCGTATATTCACCTTATATTTAAAGTCGGAGACGCCCATTCCGCAGTGGCTGGTGTTAGGACGCACTATACTCCTACCGAAAAAAGGCAACTTGTCCAGACCAGAGAATTACAGGCCAATAACTTGTTTAAACACACTGTATAAGATCTTTACAGCTGTCCTAAACCACAGGATCGTTCGACGAATTGAGCCTGTATGGCGAGAGATGTACGAACAACGAGGCTCGAAAAAAGGTGTAGCAGGTTGTCGAGAGCACCTGCTAATTTACAGGTGTGTCTGTAAAGACGCTGCCACCCATCAGCGCGTCCTGTCAATGGCCTGGATTGACTACCGGAAAGCTTTCGATTCAACCTCTCATAGACTTATCATCTGTCTGTTGGAAAGCTTGAAGGTACATCCACACATAGTGAGATGCATAGAGAGACTGATGCCTCTTTGGAAAACTAGATTTACCATCTCATCTAGGAATTGCTCTTTGCTTTTTTGCATCACACCTCTGCCTCTATCTCTCGCACTACGAAATTCTCCTGGATACCTCTGTGACGACACTAATCAGCTTGAGCATAAGGTAACTCATGTATTTTATATGGATGACCTGAAGATCTATGCCGCTGGTAAAAGCAAACTTCAAAACTGCTATAAATATCGTCAAGAACTACACAGGAGAGATTGGGATGGACTTTGGTTTGGACAAGTGTGCCAAAATTTATTTGAAGAAAGGAAAGATTACTGGCGTTCCCAAGGACCCTGAGCTTGTAGATATAAGTGTTATTAGACATCTTAATACTGGAGAGACCTATACATACCTGGGCGTGCCTCAAAGCCGCATTCAGGACGTAACATCAGTGAAGGAGTCTCTCCGAAGCAGATACAAGTATCTTCTTAGACAGATCTGGTCTTCCAATCTGTCGGCGTTGAAAAAGGTATCTGCGACTAACATGCTTGCCGTCCCGGTTCTACTCTACTCGTTTGGGGTGGTTCAATGGACGAAGAACGAGCTTAAGGCCCTTGATGTCACCTCGCGTAAGATCATGCATATGCATAAAAGCTTGCATATCAATTCGTCAGTTCCGCGATTATACATTTCACGCCATCAAGGCGGACGCGGACTTCTGAATCTCCAATGTCTTCATAACCGAATTGTTTTAAGTACAGCTTACATAGTTGCGAATGGCAGAGATCCTCTCTTAAAGATGGTCAGAAACCACGAGATGATTGGCGAAGGAGCGTTCCTTTACAAAGCCGCGGAGCAAGCTGCCGAGGGCCTTGGCCTGAATTTCAACATCAGAAGTGAGGAAAGTGCATTACTCCATCTAGATGCTTCACGTCTAAAAGCCGAAGTAAAGAAAGCAGAGGTTAGAAAATTTCACCAAGAGTTACTCGACAAGCATATGTACGGAAACTTTCACAGAAATGTAGAAAAACAGTCCTTGTCAAAGGAGCAAACTTTTGCTTTCCTCAAATCATCAGGGCTCAATTCAGGTACAGAGGGCTTCATTTTCGCATGCCAAGACGGTGTAATCTCCACCTTAGCATACCGCGCCCGCAGTTTATGTCAAGAAGTTCCCAGTGATAGGTGCAGAGCGTGTCATGCACACGTTGAGTACCTAGAACACATACTATCGGGGTGTCCGACCCACGCAGGAACAACGTATATCTATAGACATAATGCGGCCCTAAGAGTTCTTTATTACCACCTTTGTCGCTCTTACGGTGTTGGTCGCGAACCTGCCCTGCCGAACGCTCCAAGGGATATAGAGTCAATTGTCCGAAACGAGAAGTGCCAGATTTTCTGGAACTACGATTTTCGGGCAGCAGTCTCCGTTGCGCACTCGAGGCCTGACATTGTTCTCCAAGACTTCGAGAAACGAACGATATTCGTGATCGAATTCTCGGCTCCGTCCGAATACAA
>CAKNXH010057234.1:54365-69031 GCA_932178445.1 Andricus quercusramuli
CAGTTTTCGAGACAAATTTTTTATTATTTTTCAGGTTTGGGATGAAGCCATAAGAGTTAGAATGTCTTTGGGATAAATAATAAAAAATTTGTCTCGAAAACTGCATCTGAATAGTAATGTGAAAAAGACCAATTTGAAATCGTTCTCATAATGACCAGCGGCCACTATTGAGTCTGATCGACTTGAGCCTTTAGATTTCAACCCGAATTCAGGTTTGGAATAAAGCCATAAGAGTCAGAATGTCTTTAGAATGAATAATAAAAAACTTGTCTCGAAAACTTTCTAGAATTGATCTCTAATGCGAGAGTGGGTGTTCTGATAATAATCTATTGGCATTCTGACTCCTATGGCTTCATTCCAAACCTGAATTCAAGTTGGAATTCACAGGCTCAAGTCGATCAGACTCCATTGTGGCCGCTGGTCATTATGAAAACGATTTCAAATTCGTCTTTCTTCACATTACTACTGAGAGTCAATTTTCAAGACAAGTTTTTTATTATTCATTCCAACGACATTCTGACTCTTATAGCTTCATTCTAAACCTGAATTCGAGTTGGAATTCACAGGCTCAAGTCGATCAGACTCAATAGTATGCGCTGGTCATTATGAAAACGATTTCAAATTTGTCTTTTTTCACATTACTACTGAGAGTCAATTTTCAAGACAAGTTTTTTATTATTCATTCCATAGACATTCTGACTCTTATGGCTTCATTCCAAACCTGAATTCAAGTTGGAAT
This sequence comes from Andricus quercusramuli, assembly GCA_932178445.1. Classification (NCBI taxonomy): domain Eukaryota; kingdom Metazoa; phylum Arthropoda; class Insecta; order Hymenoptera; family Cynipidae; genus Andricus; species Andricus quercusramuli. Next base: position 55,105 of record CAKNXH010057234.1, read on the forward strand.
TCACAGGCTCAAGTCGATCAGACTCCATGGTGGCCGCTGGTCATTATGAAAACGATTTTAAATTCGTCTTTTTTCACATTACTACTGAGAGTCAGTTTTCAAGGCAAATTTTTTATTATTTATTCCAACGACATTCTTACTCTTATAGCTTCATTCTAAACCTGTATTCGAGTTGCAATTCACAGGCTCAAGTCGATCAGACTCCATTGTGGCCGCTGGTCATTATGAAAACGATTTCAAATTTGTCTTTTTTCACATTACTATTGAGAGTCAGTTTTCGAGACAAATTTTTTTATTATTTTTCAGGTTTGGAATAAAGCCATAAGAGTCAGAATGTCTTTGGAATAAATAATAAAAAATTTGTCTCGAAAACTGCTTCTGAATAGTAATGTGAAAAAAGACAAATTTGAAATCGTTTCCATAATGACCAGCGGCCACTATTGAGTCTGATCGACTTGAGCCTGTATATTCCAACTCGAATTCAGGTTTGGAATGAAGCCAGAAGAGTCAGAATGTCTTTGGAAGAAATAATAAAAAATTTGTCTTGAAAACTGACTTTCAATAGTAATGCGAAAAAAGACAAATTTTAAATCGTTTTCATAATGACCAGCGGCCACTATTGAGTCTGATCGACTTGAGCCTGTAGATTCCAACTCGAATTCAGGTTTGGAATGAAGCCGTAAGAGTCAGAATGTCTTTAGAATAAATAATAGAAAACTCAATATATAGAATTCCTGAAAAAACAACAAGAATTCAACGATTAAATTTGGACAAACACCACAAAATGCTCCTATTGCAATTCCTAAGAAAAACAAAATAAAAAATAAAAAATTTGTTTCTTTGGACAAAAATAAATAAGAGGAAAGAAAAATGAGAAGGCAACCAACCACATCCCCTTCCTTCTCTTTTTTATTTCTTTCGTGTTTTTTATTTTTATTATTATCAAGTCACAATAAAAAAGCATGCAAATTACATTACCAACGTTTCGGTGCTCACACAGCACCCTTATCAAGGCAAGGAAACAAATTTTTTTTTTTTTATTTTTTTTTTTTTTTAGGAATTGCAATAGGAGCATTTTGTGGTGTTTGTCCAAATTTAATCGTTGAATTCTTGTTGTTTTTTCAGGAATTCTATATATTGAATTGATTGTTGGACGTTAAATGGGATTTTGAATTTGATTTTATTCTGATTTAAAATTCTTGAATTTCAATTTAACTGACTTGGATTGGAGGTCATTTCTAAACCTTTTTTTCTTTTTTTAAATATTATTATTTTATTTTATTTTATCTTTTTCAAATATTATGTTTTTTAATCAGATCAAAGTTGCATATGGCCCTGAAGCCTTCAGAAGGCTTAAGTTATGGTGTGATATCAACCAAAGATTAAGAGACAGTATCCTTCAAAAAGGGTTTTTGATTGAATGTCGAAGAAATGATGTTTTACCTAAAAAAATATTTTTCTTGGATAACAAATTTAGAGATTTTGTTTTTCACAGTAATTCTTGCAATAGACAATTCGAACATAATTTAAAGAAATTCAAATTCTCAATGCTGAATTTACTGATCAAGGATGTTTCAAATCATGTTAATTTTTTAAAAGTAAAAATCTCCAAAATTAAAAGTGAATTAGAATTATGTTTACCACAAGGTAAAATCATTCATCTTCTAAAACATCAGATTTTTCTTAATCAAAGATTTTTAAACAATGATAAAAAGCATGAGAACAAACTTTCTATTTTGATTGATCAACAAACTAATATTCAAGAGCAACATTTGAATTTACACAAAATTTTTAAAGAAAAAGATAGTGATCCTTGGTTTGTGAATTTAGCAAATATTCAAATTCCTGATTCAGTTACAGATATTCTCAGATTAGGTAAAGGTTTTAGTAACCAAGTGATAAAAAGTAAATCGAAACAAATGATGGAAATAGTCAAAGATGTTGAATCAAGTATACACAAAGTTCCAATATTGGATCAGCAGGATTTCCGAAATAAGGTTTTACATTTGTTGAAGAGTTTTGTTGATAAGAATTGTTTGCACATTAGTAGTATTGATCGTAAAATTTCTGAAGGTTTCAGGGTAGCAAAAGATTTCCTCAGGAACAACCCTGATATAATTTGCATGAATGCTGATAAGGGTAATATTACGGTTTGTATGAGGAAATCAGATTATATTAGGGATATGGAGGATTTACTTTCTAATGGTGATAACTTTGAATTATTGAGTGAGAATCCGTTAAAACAGTTGAGAAAAGACACTTTCAAAATGCTGGACAATTGGAGAAAGAAAGGACTTTTGGGAAAGGATATAAGATGGACTGATATCAATACTGAGGACACAGTTCTTGCAAGATGTTATGGCTTGAGAAAGATTCATAAGGAGGGCTATCCTTTGAGAATTGTCGTTTCAACTATTAACACTCCAACGAAATTCTTGGAACAAAACTTTAATTTGATACTTAGAGACTCAATTATAACTTCTAAATACAATATTAAAAATAGCTGGGAATTCCAAAAAAATATTATTCAAAAAACTGTCCCTGATGACCATGTGATGATTTCTTTGGATGTTGTCGCAATGTTTCCAAATATACCCCTTGAATTGGTTAAACGGGCAATTTTGAATAGATGGGACAATATAAAGACACGTACTCGGTTAAGTCAAAAGGATTTTATTGAAGGGATAGTTTTCATTATGAATTCAACTTTTTTTAAATTTAATGGATCTTTTTATAGGCAAGAGTTTGGTACTCCCATAGGTTCAGTCATTTCTCCGATTTTGGCAGAAATGGTTATGGAGGATTTGGAAGCCTTTGCTTTCAAGAAGCTGGATTTTGTTTTGCCCTTTTACTATCGGTATGTTAATGACACCTTGTTGTGTGTTCCACTAGCAAAGTTACAGGTGGTTTTTGATGCTTTTAATGGTTTTCATCCAAAACTTCAGTTTACCCACGAAATAGAGAAAAATGGTACAATCAGTTTTTTGGACGTAGAGGTAATTAAAGCTCAGGATGGTAATATTATTACCAATTGGTACAGAAAAAGTACATATTCAGGTAGAATTTTAAATTTTTTTTCGGCTCATCCTTTTCAAAACAAAATTGCAGTGATCAAAAACTTAGTCGACAGGGCTCTAGGTTTGTCCCACATTTCATTTCACAAAGAGAATTTAAATATTGTTAGGAATATCCTTTTTCTGAATCACTACCCAGAAAAGTTGGTTGAGCAACATATCACAATTAGAATTCAACAAATCAAAAACAAACAAAGTAACATCTCGGCTACAGATAATCAGAAGGAATTGAGAGAATATAGTTCTTTTAATACATTTGTTCTTCCTTTTTTTGGTCAAATTTCTGAAACCATTCAAATCATGTTAAAAAAATTTAATATTCATACTATTTTCCGTATACCATTTAAAATGGATTCAGTAATAACTTTTGGTAAAGATCCTTTAGATAAATTTGAAAAGAGTGGCGTGGTTTACAAGATCACTTGCAAGATCTGTAAGATGACTTACGTGGGACAAACTGGAAGACTTCTAAATACCAGGGTGGAGGAGCACAAAAGTGATGTCCGTTTAGGACGTTGTTATAAGAGTGTTCTCGCTAGACATACAAGAGGGTTTGTTGATGTTGACCATGAATTTGACTGGGATAATGTTGAAATTTTACATAGTGAAAGTAATGAGAGAAAGAGAGAATTCATGGAAATGCTTTATATTAAAAAACAAAATAGGTCATCTATAAATTTAAAAACTGATTTAGATAGATTAAACAAAAGTTATTCAAATTTGATTAATTACATTTAGTTTTCATGAGTCTTGACTTTCTCTTATTTCTTGATTGTTGTGACGGATTGTCCTATTGACCCACATTCAGATCTCAGGTACCGAAGGGATAACGTCGTCGCTTAGTCGCCGCTCCCACCTGTCACCTGTATTCTTTTCCTTGCCTTGATAAGGGTGCTGTGTGAGCACCGAAACGTTGGTAATGTAATTTGCATGCTTTTTTATTGTGATTTGATAATAATAAAAATAAAAAAGACGAAAGAAATAAAAAAGAGAAGGAAGGGGATGTGGTTGGTTGCCTTCTCATTTTTCTTTCCTCTTTTTTATTTTTGTCCAAAGAAACAAATTTTTTTTTTTTATTTTGTTTTTTTTAGGAATTGCAATAGGAGCATTTTGTGGTGTTTGTCCAAATTTAATCGTTGAATTCTTGTTGTTTTTTCAGGAATTCTATATATTGAATTGATTGTTGGACGTTAAATGGGATTTTGAATTTGATTTTATTCTGATTTAAAATTCTTGAATTTTAATAGAAAACTTGTCTCGAAAACTGTCTAGAATTGATTTCTAATGCGAGAGTGGGTGTTCTGATAACAATCTATTGACTGAGGATCACGTCAAAAAATCATAGAGACAACGACTTCGACTTTTTCTAAAAATGTTATTTTTTCGTCAAAGAATAATACAGCAATATATTTACCAAGTCTTTCCAGCTTACTAGAATTGATTTCTAATACGTGAGTGGGTTTGATGGAGTGTTAGGGATACATTATGTAGCCTAAGGTTTCTCTGAAAAAATCATAAACACAGATCGGAAACTATTCACCGGGTCTTTCCAGCTTTCTACAGTTGAGTTCTATTGCGTGGGTGGGTTTTTATGGGGTGTTGGTTGTACATTATATAGCCTAAGGTTCCTCTGAAAAAATCATAAACACAATAACATTGCATTTTGTGGAGAATGCTTATTTTTGCTAATTACAAATTGGGAAAATCTTTACCAAATCTTTTTTAGCTATATGTAAATTATTTCTTCTGTGTGGGTGGTGTGAAGGGAATGTTATAAGATCAACTCAGAATTAGAAGAAAATGTTGCAAGTTTTATTTATCTATTTTATTAGTCAGTATTTTGCGTTGAATATATTTTTCGTTCTTTTTTTCTTATATTTTTGTAAGATAATATTTATTTGTTATGTTTTTCAAATAATATATTATAACTTATTAAGAATTATTACTCCTACATATATTTCAATGCTGTCTCTATTTTGAATATGGCGCCAGAAGTCCTTTTAAATCGATTTAGTGATCGATCTGGACACCACGCGGCGCTGATTGTACTGTTTCTGTTTACTTTTTTTCGATCTTTGAAAAACGTTTTTATTTTTGAATTTTTTAATATTTATCGCGAGTGTTGACGTTCCGGAGGGACTTTCCCCCTCAAATATGGATATGTGCTTCCTGTGGGGGAAAAAATTGCCCCCTGACATCCTTTCGGTGCGCCAGGATGCGAAAACAATTTTTTGAGGTGAGTTTTGTAGGTTGGAATACCCACTACATGAACCTTAATGGAAACTCAAAAGTTTGAGCGCGCTCACGATGCGCGATTTGGGGGTCAAATGTTACACAAATCTTATACCTTCTCTGGATGAGAATGTAAAAATAGAATAAATTGTTCGAATTTTCAAGTACCATGGACATTAATTATTATCATAGCATTAATCCATTTCCCTTTCGGGGTAGGCGTAATTCGCTCGGTTGGAAAATAGTAATGAGGGGAAGCAGGTATAGATTTTTTAGATTGATCTAGAATTTACGTGTTATTTATTCAAAAAACACGTTCGTCCCGCAACACTGCTCCGACCCAGGTGGCTGATCAATCTCTCTAGTGATCACCTCAAGTGAAGAGCGTCACAAAATTGTTATGTGTGCGGTTCCCCACTTGGGCCCATTAGTATCCAAGGTCTTTTGGTTCAGGCGGCATACACTCTACTCACAGTCTTTTTATAAGCTATTTGTCGCCACACTTTTCAGTCCTGGCATACTTCTCTACCTTCCTTCACGTCCATGCATTTTTTCATGCAAGATCTCGTGTTTCTATGGCTTCTTATGTCTCTTCGGATTAATGTCTTATTCACAGATTCCAACCATTCTTTTGGCGGTCTACCTCTGGGCATTCTGCCATTTACTTCACCTTTATTCACTTGTTTGGTTAGTCGTTCATATTTCATTATTTCAAGATGTCCGAACCATCTTGACTGATTTCTTTCCCATGCGTCGACTAGTGTCTCTCCTGTACCACATTCTTTGAGGATTGTCTCGTTTCGGACTTTCTCCATCAGTGTTTTCCCGCAAATTGTGCGCAGAGGAAGCATGCCAATCACGTCAATTTTACTCTTATCCTTTTCTTAACAGGTTCATGTCTCGCTACCGTATAGCACAGTCGGTACAAATATAGAATGATGTATCGCCATTTTAGCTTTTTTCGATATATTTTACTTCTGAGAATTGACCCTGCTCTACCGATAACATTCTGACCCTCGTTTATGCGCCTATCTATCTCCCAATCTATCTTCCCGTCAACAGTGAATAGGCTACCTAGATATATTTACTTATCAACTTGTTCTAATTTCTCATCACTTAGGACAATGGTCCAAATTGTTTTACCAACTTTTCCTTCAAACATTATGATTTTTGTTTTATTCACGTTAATTTTCGCAGTGTAAACAATGATCTCCCGTAGCATAGTCCATGCGCACTCCATATCTTCATTGCTTATGAGCGCTTCTCAAGTTGCCCTATCCATGCGTTCGTTTAACTTATTCTAAAAATCTATCCGCATTTCTGGTTTCTGTAAATTTTCAATCTTGTTTCGCGTTTGTTTCGTTTGTTTGGTTCTCTTTCTTCTCCATCCCGCCCTAAGCTTATTTTGGAGACTAGAAGGTAATGGTCAGTTTTGCATTCAGAGCCCCTCATGACTCTTGTATCTTTGACTAGTTCTCTTAGTCTTTCATCCACAATAACGAAGTCAATTATACTGTAGCTATTTTCTTTACGCCAGGTGTACATGTGGATCTTTCTATGTATAAACCAAGTATTTGTAATAAATAGGCCCTTTTTCAAGAATAAGCTAACTAATTTTTCCCTGTTAGAATTTTTTCATGTTGGATCCCCAGAATTACTTAGCAGCCTTTCTGTATCTGTACACTGACGTTGGACGCCGACCCATCCGTTCATATCTCCTAGCAGAATGATTATTTCTCCATGATCGCAAATACTTATTGTTTCATTTAAAAGTGTTTCAGAAGGCGTCTTTGATATCTCTCTGATCACTATCAACTGAGGCATAGCACGCCATGATAAACAATCTTCTGATTCCTACCTTCATTCTAACCCACGGTAATCTGGGCGATACATCCTTTATCTTTGAGATGTTGTCTTGCTTCTTAATTCATAATCTAACCGATCTCTTGACTAAAATGTGATTCACTATCTACTCCTGACCATATTTCAAAACCGCCTTTCGACACCCTATTTTCTATGATTCTACTTTTACAACCTTTTTTCTTCGTCTGAGGTACACATTAATTCTAGTTTTCTTATACGTGCATAGTTTCTCGTAGTTCTCTTACCCCAAGATCACGGGTGGGGGGGGGGGGGGGCAAGGAATGAAAACCGAGAGTGTCACAATTGGTTGACGTTTTATGCTGAGAAGGTCACCAGCCCTCAGCAGCGTTGTATTAGGTAGAAGTTCCCACGTTTCGATCTGCTCATTCCCGGCCTACCTCTAAACGACGAGCCAATAACTCTTTTTTTTTATCGTGCGTTGTTCAGCTGAAAATGTTAATTTTCGTTTCTTTTTTTGGATTTTGAAAATGCTGTAACTTTGAAAATTTCAATTTTATCAGAAAATTTCATTGGTACAAATTGTTTGAATTTTCGATTTCTATGAGCGGCCGTACATATAATTTTCAAATTTTGAAAAAAATGGTCTGAAAAATTTTCAAAATGCTCTCACTTTTTGAATTTTTATCCAAAATGGCTGGCTAACGAACTTGACCTTTATTTTCGGACCACAAACCTGGGTGCAGAAGGAAATTTGAATAAAAAAATTCCTTCGAAAGTTATCGCGTCGTCAGACTACAGACAGACAGGCAGTCAGACTGACATGTTCGTAAAAACCATTTTTTCTGGCTCAGGGGGTCTCGAAACGTGGACATTTGACAAAAACCGGGGGAAGGGGGTCAAATTTCACACAAATCTAATACCTTCTCTAGATGAGAATGTAAAAATGTAGAACATTAAGTATTTGAACCTCCGCTTCTTTTGCGCATGACCCTGCTGGAAGTAAAACGATTGAAAAAGATAGAAATTGGGGGATAGGAACAGACAGAACTATTCTATCTCTCTCAGTGGTTCACTTTGTATCCCTAAAACGCTATCTTTTCTTATCCCTAATCCCAATAACTTTCTATCTTTTTCACTTTCCTACGTCACGAAGGACTCTTACCTTTTTCGATCCATTAGTCTATCTATCTACTACGAACTCCAATCTTTTTCAATCTCTTTCTCTAGCCTTCGTGACCGAGGCCTATTATCTTTTTCTATCCCTTAGTCTATCTATCTATTACGAATTTTAATATTTTTCAATCACTTTCTTTATCCATCGTGACCGAAGACTTATCTTTTTCTATCCCTTAGTCTATCTATCTATTACGAATTTTAATCTTTTTCAAACTCTTTTTCTATCCTTCGTGGCCGATGACTCTTAACTTTATATATCCCTTAGTCTATCTATCTATTACTAATTTCAATCTTTTTCAATCTTTTTCAATCTTTTTCAATCTTTTTCAATCTTCTTCAATCTCTTCATGTATCCTTCGTGACCGAGGACTCTTATCTTTTTCAATTCCTCAAAATTGGGGAGTCCATTGAGAAGTTAAAAAATTCATTAAAAAAGTTTATTTGACTTTGACCACGTATCAGAAAGACAACGTGACGTCCATGCTTATATACCTACATAATTAAAATTAATTTCTGTATCTCACATTTGACAACTGTGATGAACTTGAAAGAAAACGGTTTGCTAGGCCTCTACTTATAGGCCCGAAGACTGATTTTACTTGTTGGTTACTTTTACCCTCAGCCATCTAGCGTACACTGCTGGAATTAAAAAGATATAGATCCTATCTTTTTGAATAATTTCGAATCTTTATGATAGAAATAGATAGAGAAAATGTATTCCATTCTATCTCTTTGTCAATCTAAATTCGCGTCTATCTTTTCCAATCCTCTCTTTTCTATCTCATCCTATACTTTATCTATCCACGTCAATCTTTTTCTATCTCTCTATCAATCTAAACTCCTGTTATCTTTTTCAATCTCCTTTTCCCTATCTCTTCTTATCCTCGATCTATCCACGTGAATCTCTTTCTATCTATTTTTCAATCTTAATTCACGTATATCTTTTTCAATACCTTCTTCTCTATTTCATCCTATACTTTATCTATCCACGTAAATATTTTTCTATCTCTGAATTAATCTAAATTTCCATCTATCTTTTTCAATCTACTTTTCCCTATCTCATTCTACCATACATCTATCGACGTCAATCTTTTTCTATCTATTTTTCAATCTAAATTCACGTTTATCTTTTACAATACCCTCTTCTCTGTCTCACCTTTACCTTTGTCTGCCCACCTTAATCTTTATCTATCCCTTTGTCAACCTAAATTCACGTCAATCTTTTCCGATATCCTTTTCCCTATATCATTGTATCATACATCTATCAACGTCTATCTTTTTCTATTTATTTTTCAATCTGAATGCGCGTCTATCTTTTTCAATACCCTCTTCTCTATCTCATCCTATCTTCAATACGTCAATATTTTTCTATCTCTGAATTAATTTAAATTTCCATCTATCTTTTTCAATCAACTCTTCCCTATCTCATTGTATCATACATCTATCAACGTCTATCTTTTTCTATCTATTTTTCGATAGGAATTCACGTCTATCTCTTTCAATATTCTCTTCTCTATCTCATCCTATCCTTTATCTGTCCACGTCAATCTTTTTCCATATCTCTATCAATCTAAAGTTCCGTCAATCTTTTTCAACCCTCTCTTGTTTTATCTTATCTTGTTCTTCATCTATACTCGTCAATATTTTCCGATCTCTCTTTCAATATAAATGCTCGTCTATCTTTCCTAATCTCATCTTCCTTATATCATGTCTATAATTTTTTATCTATTTTCCAATCTAAATTCACGTTTATCTTTATCCATCTCTGTCTCATCTCATCCTGTATCTGTTAAAGTCAACGTTAGAAACGTCAACGATAGAAAAAGATTGACGTGGATAGATCGAGGATAAGACGAGATAGGGAAAAGGAGATTGAAAAATATAACGGGAGTTTAGATTAATTGAGAGATAGAAAAAGATTGACGTTGATGGAAGCAGGATAGGATGAGATAGAGAAAAGGGGATTGGAAAAGGAAGACGTGAATTTATATAGACAAAACGATAGAAAAAGATTGATGCAGCTAGATCGAGGATAAGAAGAGATAGGGAAAAGAAGATTGAAAAAGATAAAGGGAGTTTAGATTGATTAAGAGATAGAGAAAGATTGACGTTGATAGAAGCAGGATAGGATGAGACAGAGAAGAGAAGATTGGAAAAGAAAGACGTGAATTTATATAGACAATAAGATAGAAAAAGATTGAAGTTGATAGAAGCAGGATAAGATGAGATAGAGAACAGGAGATTGGGAAAGAAAGACGTGAGTTTATATAGACAAAAAGATACCAAAATATTGACGCGGATAGATCGAGGATAAGAAGAGATAGGAAAAAGGAGATTGAAAAAGATAAAGGGAGTTTAGATTGATTCAGAGATAGAAAAATATTGAAGTTGACAGAAGGAGAATAGGATGAGATAGAGAAAAGGAGATTGGAAATGAAAGACGTGAATTTATATAGACAAAAAGATAGCAAAAGATTGACGCGGATAGATCGAGGATAAGAAGAGATAGGAAAAAGGAGATTGAAAAAGATAAAGGGAGTTTAGATTGATCGAGAGATAGAAAAATATTGAAGTTGACAGAAGGATGATAGGACGAGATAGAGAAAAGGAGATTGGAAATGAAAGACGTGAATTTATATAGACAAAAAGATGGAAAAAGATTGACGCGGGTAGATCGAGGATAAGAAGAGATAGGGAAAAGGAGATTGAAAAAGATAACGGGAGTTTAGATTGATAGAGAGATAGAAAAAAATTGACGTGGATAGATAAAGTATAGAATGAGATAGAAAAGAGAGTATTGAAAAAGATAGACGCGAATTCAGATTGACAAAGAGATAAAATGGGATACATTTTCTCTATCTATTTCGATCATAAAGATTCAAAATGATTCAACATGATAGGATCTCTATCTTTTTACTTCCGGCAGGAGAAGTTATAAACAAATAATTCTTAAACTTCTGATTTTATTCTAATATTTTGACTTTCATCAAGAATGACAGTTTATACCTCTGCAATTTCACCTCACAAAAATTAAATGTATTCTACACTAATAGGTATTTAAATATTTAGCTATATTTTAGATCAAAGTCTCACTTTCAAATATTGGTTTGCTTTTTAACATACAACAAAAACATAGAAAAAATATCTCCAAGACCCAGGAATCGAAATTGGCAATGAAGCGAATTTTTTAAATTTTGATTTTGGTATTTTCTGAAATTATCTTTATGACTTGTAGTTTGAACATTTTGTTGATCATGTGAGAGTTTTTTAAGCATAGAGATACACTAGAAAAAAAGTCGACAAGATACAGGAATCTTAATTGAAAACAGCAACTTTTAAAAACGCTGAATCGGTGTTTATTGAATTTGAAAAGTTACCTGTGAACCTGATTTCCTTAGATGAAATTCTTTTTCGAACTGAGAGCAGGCATCGTTCTTTGTGCATGCAATTTCACCCAATTTTTTATTTTTTCATTCTATCTCGAAAAACGTTAGACTTATAAATTAAAAAAAAATTAATTCGGTTTGATACAAAATTCGGAAATAAGAAAATTTGCTGTCATTCCAATTTAGATTCTTGTGTCTTGTCGATTTTTTTCTAGTGTATTTCTATGTTTGAAAAACCCACACATGCTCAGAAAAATGTTTAAGCTACAATTTATAAAAATAGGTTCATAAAGTACCAAAATCAAAAATTTAAACATTCGTTGTATTGCCAATTTCGATTCCTGGGTTTTGGGGATTCTTTATCTAATGCATTTTTCTCACTAAAAAGTTTTCATGTACCTCAAATAATTCTCCTCCTATTTGCCAGCGTGTTAAAAAAATTTACGAAACCCATGGTAAATTAAATAGGAATTATCTCTCAGAAAATGATAGATTAAAATCCCCAAAAAATTGAGAAGACTTTTTTGACCTCCAGGTATGTAAAAAAATTGACACTCTATAAAATTGAAGAATTCTGCAAACAAGAAATTTTTTAACTCTTTTTTTCGAGCGCGGGTAACTAAGCTGCATGTGTAATGAGCTTTTGCTTGGAAGAATGCATAAATCTTGATGTTGCTCTGAAATTCGTATCTCATCACAGTTGTTACATAATGATGAAGCATAAGGTTGATGAGCATGAACTTCATAGTGTGGTATAGATTCATCGTAACTCACTGGAGGTATTTCTTCTATGCTTGTAACAGCAAAAAATAAAATATATAAATTAGTGGTCGCTTTTTCTTCTTCTTTTTCCTCCTTGAACAAGTCTGAGACCTAGTTTCTTGAGGAAGCGCACTTTCTGAGATGTTAATCTCTTGCGAGCTGATAGAAGATTGTCTGATTTTTTGCATGGTGCCTTGCTTATATAACTTGCACCCACTTTACGATTATAAACGATACCCATCACGTTGACTTTAAGTGTAATCGGATAGTTATAATCTCTCCTCAAAAACTTACCAATTCGAACGGTTGGAAAGAATTCATGAATCGTGTGAACCTTTTGATCATTAATATATGCTTTGGTTGTAATGTTGCACTAGGGTGGTCCAAATTTATACCTGTAAAAATTCGACTTTCGATTTTTGGTGATAAACCCCCCCCCCCATTTCGTTCGTTTTCCAAAAAAAGAAATTCCGTAATTTTTTATTTTTTTTTTATTCAACGTTAACCCGTGCCCCCGGGCTTTTGAAATTAACATGGGGTTTGAAATGGGAAAAGCTCGATTTTCAAAAAAATGGAAAAAAGAAGTACTTGTTTTACATTTTTTGTCAATTACAGTATTGTCACCTCTTGAGGAGTGTTTAAGGAATAATTTCCACCCACTAGCTTTCAATTTGGACAAACCTGAATCCCTTTAATTGTGCTCGGAAAATGCCCCAAAAAATGCAAAATAGCAGTTTTCTATCAAATTCATGCTAAAGACGGTATTTTAAAGAAAAATTTCAACATGAATTTTTTTTAATCAATAAGTGACGAGTTTTAAAGTATATTTCAAATAATTTGAAATTGTTTAAACAATTAGTATTTGTTTAAACAATTTTTTTCCCCCTGTAAATCGTGAAAAGTTATTATCTTTCGGAATGAATCGTACAAAGTTGATGAATGTCAAGAGTAGTAGTTCTTGTTTAACTTATTTAGTAATTATTTGAACAATTTTAATTTGTATAAACAATTTTTTCTCCCTACAATCCTAAAAAGTTATTATTTTCTGAAAATAATTACACAATTGAAGAATGTTGAAAGCAATACATTTTTGAAGGATGTTTGCTAATTATTTAAATAATTTTTATTTGTTTAAACAATTTTCGATCGTTTAAAAATTTTTTTCTCTGCAAATCGAGAAAATTTATTCTTTTCAGCAATGAATGACACAATTAACGAATTTTAAGAATAATATTTTTTTTTCAGAAAAGAATAAATTTTCTCGATTTGCAAAGAAAAACATTTTCAAACAAACAAAAATTGTTCAAATAAATAGAAATTATTTTAAAAATTGCTGAATATTCTATAGAAAAAAATATTACTCTCAAATTCCTTTAATTGCGTCATTAATTCTAGAAAGTAATAATTTTTCACGCTTTACAGGGGTAAAAAACTGTTTAAACAAATCAACATAATTTAAATAATTACCAAACA
>CAKNXH010057234.1:69041-85763 GCA_932178445.1 Andricus quercusramuli
TTTATTCCGAAAAATAATAACTTTTCACGATTTACAGGGGGAAAAAAATTGTTTAAACAAATAGTAATTGTTTAGACAATTTATAATTATTTAAAATATACTTTTAAACTCGTCACTTATCGATTAAAAATAATTCACGTTGAAATTTTTTTTAAAAATACCGTCTTTAGCATGAATTTGATAGAAAACTGCTATTTTGCATTTTTTGGGGCATTTTCCGGGCACAATTAAAGGGGTTCAGGTGTGTAAAAATTAAAAGCTATTGGGTGAAAATTATTCCTTAAATACTCCTCAAAAGGTGACAATAGTTTAATTGACAAAAAATGTGTAACAAGTACTTCTTTTTCCCATTTTTTTGAAAATCGAGCTTTTCCCATTTAAAACCCCATTTAATTTAAAAAGCCCAGGGGCACGGGTTAACGTTGAATAAAAAAAAAATAAAAAATCCCCTATTTACATTTCCCCCAAGACGACCAACTGGGGGGGGGGGGGGCTTATCACCAAAAATCGAATTTTTGGACCACCCTAACGTTGCACTCAATCCTGAGAGCATTTACCTTGAGAATAGCTACTGGTAAATCTGATGTATTAATCTGTAACGCGAAAACCCTAAAGCCCCCCTTATCAAGGGAGGCCCCTATACGATCCTGGTTCTACCCCCACCACCATGAAGAGCGCTTCGCGCCTGAGTCTCCAACGCGAAGTCAGTCAACGCACAACCACTGGCGCGTGTGATTTGGTCTGATTAAATTCAGTGTCTGACCCAATTTGATTTCACTTAATTCTTTTGACTTTATATCTTGACTTTTTACTGTAAACTTTTGGTCTTAAATAAAACCCAATTTGTATAAATAAACCCTGATGTTATACTGGCGCCCGACTTGTGGCCCAAAACGAGCAGTTCTAATCTGTGAACAGTTAAAGTGCAAAAGTTACCAAGTGAGAAATCAAAGTGCAAGTTATCTGTTTAAATCGCAACACGCGTCCTGCTGCCAAAATTTCGGACAACGGGTCTACCAGCTCTGCCCTACGATTTAGCAGGAGAATTCAGGGCCTAGAACCAGAGGATACGTCGAATCTGCAGCCCGTGACAACCGATAAGGACAAAGAAGAGGCTTCTAACGAAAAACCATCACCATCGTCCAAAGAAAGGAACGACACCATATCTGATACATTGTTTCTCGGCCCGGTTTGTAATTATTCTGGTATTCAGGTAAGCCACGTTTCGGCCAACGCCAAAGATAAAATGGCGTCAGTGACGATGAGTCAAGAGCAATTTGCGCTGTTGCTTGAGTCGCTAAAAAGTGCCGTATCCGAAACGCGTCCTGTGACTCCAAGCGAAGCTGGTAGTTCGGCAACACCGCAGCAAGGCAACTTCGCGAAATGCTCTGCTCGATTCTCCGTGAAGAGAGACGATGATGTCGATGCTTTCATCGATGCTATCGAGACATATAAAGTATGTGTAAACATCTCCGATGATAACGCGCTGGAAGGGTTACCA
Source organism: Andricus quercusramuli (assembly GCA_932178445.1). Taxonomy (NCBI): domain Eukaryota; kingdom Metazoa; phylum Arthropoda; class Insecta; order Hymenoptera; family Cynipidae; genus Andricus; species Andricus quercusramuli. The sequence continues at coordinate 70,543 of CAKNXH010057234.1, forward strand.
AACCTTTTCACCGACATTGCCGCGACGTGGTGGCGCGATGTAAAAGAAATTACCACTACATGGGAAAACGCAATCATCTCACTTCGTCATACATTCGGTCCTAAAAAACCCCCCCATCGCATATTTCGAGAATTATTCGCACACGAACAAGACAGTCGCACCTCTACCGATGTCTTCATATGTAATGCGCGCGCGCTCCTCGCACAGCTACCGGCTAATACTTTGAACGAAGCGACGCAGATCGATATGATCTATGGATTACTCGCACACCGTATTCGCAAAGAAGTCCCGCGCGATGAAGTGACCGATTTCAAGACTTTAATCGATCTGTCACGTTTGGCAGAAGAGAATATCTTCGAGGAACCGGTAGCAAAGCCTGCTTTTTCATCGGGTTCCTACGACGCGAAAGGATCGAAAGAGTCAAAAGACGCAAAAACGCGACCACGATGCAAATTCTGCAAAAATTTCGGACATTCGATAGACGAGTGTGAAACACTTCAGCGCAAGGAAGAGAAGGATTCATCGGGCCAGCCTAATACATTAACCGCGCAACATAGTAGCCGAGAGCACGTAGCCGCAAGCGTAAACAAAACGGAAGCGAACTCGAATCAACGCGGGAACCTGATCGCATGTTATGGTTGTAGTTTACGGGGATTTTTGAAAAGAGACTGCCCGAATTGCAATAATGAACGCGACGCGAAAAGTAAGTTACCATCAGCGACTGACTTTTCTACGTTAGAAGTAGAAGAAAATATCTAGATTCCAGTATCGAGACCGCTCATGCACCTGGACATTTTAGGTCATCATGGAACAGGTGTTTAAGACACCGGAGCGAAACAAAGTGTCGCGGGCTACCAGTTGTATCAAATTCTGCTACGCGAAAACCGTACATTCGATACTCGAATAGCTAATGTTAAGGTGGCCGACGGTTCCCAAGGACGGCGAAATCTGTTAACAACCGTTGTCGATGTATACATTGAAAACAGAGTGGTACCGACTACTTTCGTAGTTTTTCCGGAGGCGCAAAATACTACAACGCTACTAGGAATAGATTTCATCAAACGTGCTGGAATTGTACTAAATGTACCGGAGGAGAAGTGGCGCTTCGTAGATGAGCTTGAATCCCGTGAACTCGAATTTGAATCTGAAAGCGTACACGCGAACACGATGGACATCAACGCGTTCGGCACCCTGCGCGAGGATGAAGGTGATTTCTTCGATGATGATCAAAAAGATAAACTTGATAACCTTCTCGAAATTAACAAGGAGATCTTCGAAATAGGGGCAGGGCCTACGCCTTACGCAGAGCATCGCATCGACACGGGCGATCACTCACCAGTATCGCAACCGCCGTACCAATTTTCTTCACGGAAGAAAGAACTATTGCGCATCGAATTAGATCAGATGGTCGAACTGCACGTCGCCGAGGAATGTGACTCACCATGGGCAGCTCCAGTAGTATTGGTCCCGAAGAAAGACGAAGCCGTCAGAGTATGTGTAGATTACAGGCGGCTGAATGCCATAACAAAACGTGACTCTTATCCCATGCCGAGAATAGACGACTTTCTACACCTCGCAAAGAGAACACTGTTTATGACAACGATTGATTTACGAATGGGGTATTGGCAAATCGCAGTAAGAGAGTGCGATCGTGACAAGACTTTTGTCACGCCCTTCGGCATATTTAGATTCAAGCGAATGCCTTTTGGTCTGCGAAACTCTGAAGCGACTTTCCAGAGGTTAGTTGACCATTTTCGAAATGACCTTAAAAATGTAGTAGTCTTAACGTATATTGATGACCTGATAGTGATATCAGAGGACTTCGATAGTCATTTACGCGATCTGCAAGCAGTATTTGATCGATTGCGTTTATTTAAACTACACGCAAACAGGGCCAAGTGCAAGTTCGTAAAATCGGAAATCAAATATTTAGGCCACATCATAACAGCAAAAGGAATACAAGCTGACCCTGAGAAAATAGCAGCATTTGTGAACATGAAGCCACCCCGCAATGTTAAGCATCTTATTAGCGTTTTGCAGACGTTTTCTTGGTTCCGTAGATTCATACCAAATTTTTCTGATACCGCACGACCACTAACCAAGCTGACTAAGAACAATGCCAAGTGGGATTGGGTTAGTGAGCAGCAACATGCTTTCAAAAAATTAAAAGTGGCCCTGACCACCGCACCGATCCTGGGACAGGCTGATGACAAACTTCCATACATGCTTCGCACCGACGCAAGTAGCTACACACTCGGAGCAGCTTTGCTGCAGGGGGAGGGAGAGGACGAGAGACCCGTGGAATACGCCAGCCGACTACTCGCCTCAGCTGAGCGAAACTACAATATTACCGAGAGGGAAGCGCTTGCAGTCATCTGGTCTGTCGACAAGTTCCGTGGATACATTGAAGACGCTGACGTCACAGTGAGCACCGATCACTAGGCACTTCGTTGGTTGATGACTTTGAAGACACCTACAGGACGTTTGACTCGGTGGGCACTTATGTTGCAACCATTTAATTTGAAAATTGTTTATACCCCGGGAAAATGTAATGTTCTCGCTGACACACTCTCACGTCCACCATGTGTAGAGGAAGATCAAGATACATGTGGGATGTGTTTGATCAGTGTGGATCTCCCAACTCGTTTAATTCAAAGCCTGCGGGATGAAAAATTATCGGATCCAGAAGTAAAACAAATAATCGACAGCTTCGAGAAAACCGATCACCCTGATCTGGCCAACTGGATGACTAGAGGCTACATTATGTCTGACGGATTACTTTACAGGTATGTTGAAGAAGAGGATGCCGATGATGCTCAATGAGTGGTACCAAAGTGCGCTAGGGAGCGTATTATGCACGAGTACCATGACGCACCTACAGCAGGACATTACGGCATTGAGCGCACCTTGAAGAGGATATCTAACCGATTTTATTGGCCAGGAATGAGAAAATACATAACGGAGTACATCAAGAAGTGCCTCGAATGTCAGAGGTACAAACCCTCAAACCTAAAACCAGCAGGATTGTTTAGGACAACAGCAGCGCAACGAAGGTTCTAAACACTAGCTATGGATTTGGTAGGGCCCCTGCCAGTGACGAGCGAAGGCCACCATTGGATCTAAATCGTAGAGGACGTTGCATCCAAGTGGGTTGAAATATTTGCGCTCGTAAGCGCCACTGCAGATGCCTGTGCACAGATTCTCATCGACGAAGTGATCTTGTGTTACGGAACACCGAGACGTGCAATCTCTGATAATGGGACACAGTTCGTTGGAGCTGTTATGCAGCAGGTATCTTTCTGTTTGTGATTTGATTAGAAATTAATACCCGTGTACCATCCAGAGGCAAACCCGGTAGAACGCAAGAACCGAGATTTGAAGACCCTATTGGCCATATTGGCTCAACGCGATCACACAAATTGGGCTAAGAACCTTCCAGCAATCAGGTACGCGATGAACACGAGCTACATTCAAACAACTGGACATACACCTGCCTATCTAACTTTTGGCTGCGAACTGCGATCTGCAGACGATGTTCAGAGGGATCTCCGAGCAAACATCCTAGGAGAGAATTTTGTCTCTGAAGTCACACCTTATCTGTCAAGGATTGCAGAGGTCATGAAGGACGTTCGTGAGATACACGAAGCAGAGCAGGATCGGATGAAGAAGTATGCATACGAGCATAGAAGACCAGCTACCGCCTGTCAAGAAGGTGACCTTGTTATGGTAGTCAGCCACGTGATCAGCAAAGCAGCCGACGGAATCTCGAAGAAACTATCACCGAAAAGAGACGGTCCATACCAGATACTAAGCAAAGTATCCGAGACATCTTACCGAGTTGCAGAAATTAACTCCGAAACACCTTTGGCCACTTACCACACTGAAGATTTGATTTCATTATCAAACATCTGAAGAACAGGACTTGCCTGAGCCAGTACGACCAGTTCGACGCCGGGGACGACCAAAGAAAAATCCCGCAGTCGCCAAAAACTAGTTCACTGGATCTTATACGAGGACGGTAATTCGATCCAGAAGGGGAGACTGTAACGCGGAAACCCTAAAGCCCCCCTTATCAAGGGAGGCCCCTATACGATCCTGGGTCTACCCCCCCCCCCACCATGAAGGGCGCTTCGTGCCCTTCGTTATTTGAGATATTCAAAATTGAGTATTTTAAATATTCAAAACTAGGAATTTTCGAAAATTTCAAATTAAACCTATTTATAGATTTAAAATTGTTATACTAAAAGACATTTAAAAAGCTTGGATAAGTTCTTCTACTAAGAATGAAAAGAATTTAATGAGTTACAAACAATTTATTTAGTCTGAGTTTCAAAATATTGGCGCCATCCTACCTTCTAATGATTCCAATCGTTTTCAATTGGGTATCCAATATTCTGAATTAGAGGTTAAGTTGTTACTACAGCATTTTATTATTGTTTTATATTTGAAAAGAAGTAAAGAAACGTTTTACAATAATATACCCGCTAAATCAAACTACTACTGTCTACTTGATAAAAACACTATATCACTGTCACATCGATGGGTGGCACGATTTTAACGTACTCTTGACCCACATACTTTCGAGTCTTCATTCGGTATACCGCCTGAACAAACATTCATTTTTTTGTACTTGCAGGCAAGTGCATTCACTCAATTCAGCCCGATTGGGAACAATTGACACAATTAGCAACAATTTAAAACGATTCAACGTTTTATCACACTCAATCGTTATGAATCGTGATCAATCGATTATTTCTAGAAGGGATGCTACCCATGTCAAAACCTTGCACCTAATGTGGGTTCCTCGAGGACACGAAATTGAACCAATGCCCCAGGTGTAAAAAACACATCTTCTCCGGGGAAGTCTGGGTTTTACAGTACTTTAGGGTCCCTGGAGTAAGTTCCTCGAAAACAAGAGATTGAACCAATGCACCAGGTGTAAGAAACACATCTCCTCCTGGGAAATCAGATTTTTTAAAGTACTTTAGGGTCCCTGGAGTAATTTCCTCGAAGACACGAGATTGAACCAATGCACCAGGTGTAAAAAACACATCTTCTCCGGGGAAGTCTGGTTTTTACAGTACTTCAGGGTCCCTGGAGTAAGTTCCTCGAAGACACGAGATTGAACCAATGTAGCAGCTGTAAGAAACACATCTTCTACGGGGAAGTCTGGGTTTTACAGTACTTTAGGGTCTTTGGAGCAAGTTCCTCGGAGACACGAGATTGAACCAATGCACCAGGTGTAAAAAACACATCCTCTCTGGGGAAGGCTGGGTTTTACTCTCCCGGAGAAGATGCGCTTTTTACACCTAGGGCATTGGTTAAATCTCCTGTCTTCGAGGAACCCACTTCAGGCACCCTGAAGTACTGTAAAAACCAGACTTCCCCGAAGAAGATGTGTTTTTTACACCTGGAGCATTGTCTGGATCTCGTGTCATCGAGGAACCCACTCTAAGCACCCTAAAGTTCTGTCAAAGCCAGACTTCCCAGGAGAATATGTGTTTTTTACACCTAGGGCATCGTTTGGATCTCGTTTCGTCGAGGAACTTACTCCAAGGACGCTGAAGTACTGTAAAAACCAGACTTCCCCGGAGAAGATGTGTTTTTTACACCTGATTCATTGGTTCAATCTCGTGTCTTCGAGGAACTTACTCTAGGGACCCTGCAGTACTGGAAAACCCGGACTTCCCGGAGAAAATGTGTTTTTCACACTTGGTGCGTTGGTTCAATCTCGTGTCTTCGAGGACCTTACTCCAGGGACCCTGAAGTACTGTGAAAACCAGACTTCCCCGGAGAATATGTGTTTTTTACACCTGGTGCATTGGTTCAATCTCGTGTCTTCGAGGAACTTACTCCAGAGACCCTGAAGTACTGTAAAACCCAGACTTCCCCGAGGAAGATGTGTTTTTTACACCTGGAGTATTGTTTCAATCTCGTGTCCTCGAGGAACTCACAGTAGGTGCAAGGTTTTGACATGAGTAGCATAATTTTCTCGAAAAAGATGTTGTTCGCATTACTGGTGCAAGGGTGTGATGTCCGCAGTGCGATTTTCACGAGCGCAGTTCATCACCGGAAGTCAAACTTAGTCCATAATTAGTTTGTAGAAATGTTTGTAGAATTTCCGTATGGAATTTCCACATGGAATTTCCGTAGATCGCTTTCCGGAGAATTTTTTCACGTGGGTAGCTTCGAGAACACGTGATGTGAAACCCAGCAGCTGAACAATAGAATCTCTTGGTTTAAAATTGACTTCACGCTTGCTCTTTATTTCACTACGCAACGTATTGATGTTTGTCCTAATATTTACTATAGCATCATTATTATTATTATTATTCAAATTCTTTTGCATATATTTTTCAATCTTATCCTCATTTGCTAATACTGTTCCAACAGAAAAGTCTCTATTCATCAGATATTTCTGTATATACTTCTCAATATCTTCAATTTCATAACTTTCAGAGGGTACGGTAACCACCTAATTACCAATATAAAACTCATTCTTTCCCATATCAACGTAAGGAATTGAATTAAACGTGAGTAGCTCAACTAGACCAGGAGCATAATTTTTATTTGGCGAGAGTTCTATTGGTGGAAAGTATTCTGCCTCAAGCACCAGGGCATATTCTAAGGGAATTTTAGAACCGCCCATTTTTTTTAGAGTTGCAAAATTCGGCAGAACTACCCGTTAGAATATGCCCTGTCAAGCACAGATGAGTTGCCTAAAATAGTCAGAATGAACGATTCATCCATGATGGTGTCTTTCGCTATACTGATTGCCTGTAAGCAATTACTTTTACTTATATAGACTATATGTACTCCTTACATTAAGCTGTCCACATAGAAATTTAAGGCATAAATGACCACACTAAAATGTATTATAGTCTTGATACCTATTATGATTATATTTTATAAAGCTACCAATACCTAGATAATTGACGAGTTCAGAGGGCGGTTTGAGGTTACCAAAACTGTCAAAGTAAACTGTCAAATAGCAATTCTTTTTTAATGCTATCCAATGTGTACCTGGACCATCTTTATCGTCAAGGCTAACTATGGCCGACTCCTTTCGCTGAGGTTCCCTAACAGGTAATTCATTTCGCATGAAGACTCTCTGAAAATTTGGAATCTTTAGAATCGGAGCATAATTGAGTAGATCAATATCAAATAATGAACGATATGGTAGCTTCACTGTACGGTTTTTTTCTTGAATAAATGTTTTTTAGATGAATGTTTTTTAGCTTCAGGACCACGACCTTGAGGACATGGTTTGGTATGAAGACCCAGTGCTTGTCGACAGGGTATCAAGTATAGCCTGAGACGGTTCAACTCGTCACCGCGCCAGCTGATAGAAGAAAATAAATATAAGTCAGCTGACTAGGGAAATATTGACAAATGCGCGCCATCAGCTGTGTGCGATAAGAAGAAAAGCGGCAGCGATAAGGAAAATAAGGACAGGAACTCAAAATGCTCGTCAACAAATATATGTCAGCCCACAAGCGGGAAAATCGATAGACGCGTGCGCAACCAGACCCCCAGGAGTAGGGAGACTAGCGGGACCAAGCATAAAGGGGACCACTCGATCGATACGGCGCGAATGAATAACACTTACAATTGAACCGGGTTGGAGAACGGAGTTCTCCAAAATCCTGCCAGACTAGCTGGAAACAGACCAAGCTCGACGCTTGCGAGCACCCTCACCGCGACATTCGCTGACTCAACGAATATATCCAGGAGATACATCCAGGTTTTTAAATAAAATTATACGCATCGTTCTTTATTAGTTCTGCTCACCATTTTTAAAAAATTCTGGCTTACCCGATCTCACGACGTGGGGAGGTTTTCTTGTAATCTGCCGGAGCAAAAGATTTTCTATCAACCAGGATCAGACCTGGAAATTGAAAATCGACGCTCCCGCAAGGCGGGAAATAAGTGAACCGTCCTCCCATTGTGGAGTCGGGTACTTTCTAAATTCTCCAATTTTGTCAACAAAATTGATTACTGACATGTCATGGTGGACTTCTTAACCAGGCTAAGTCCTGGAAATTAGACCGCCTGACATTCAAGTGTCGAACTTTGACGAGACAAAATTAAAATGATCTGAACCATAAGCCAAAATTTGTTTAGAATTTTTCTTTCAAAAATCTCAATTAGTTTCCTGGTGATTTGCAACCAAGTGATAAGTCAAGAATAAAATAAAGGAGAATCAAGTGAATTTTAAGTCCCACATTGCACAAAGCTGGGCTTAAATGAAGCTTCATTCAAAAACAAGTGACTGAGAACTGAACGATTCTCTTTTGTCATTTAAAAGCTCCTGGATATGGATAGGAAAAGAAAATGAGAATGCTTAGAATTTAGGAAAGTGTAGGGAAAATTTAGGGTTCTAAAATCAAAAGTCGGAACATCTAGCGAAATAGCGTTCGCAACCATTATTCGCGCTCGAGTGAGCCAACCATTTCTACGAATCAGAAAATAAGAATGCTTACAATATAAGAAAATGTAGGGAAAATTTAGGGTTCTAAAATCAAAAGTCGGAACATCTAGCGAAATAGCGTTCGCAACTCCTATTCGCGCTCGAGTGAGCTCACCATTTCTACGAATTTTTAATTGACTATTGGTTAATTTATGGATTAAAATATAGACATCAACGGGGTCGCGATAAATCACATAGAATCCTTGGCATTTGTTGAACCAAGATCTCCTGAAAACTTCATATCAAGTGAATTCTTAGCTGCCAACTACTTCCGCTTCCAAAACTTGCGTATCTTAAAAAGCATCGTTACGAACACTGATCCAAACGGTAACCTTGTCCTAATTCCCAGGGTTTCATTAAGGGTAATTTTTCAAAATAGGGAGGTAAGGGCTACTTTTAATGTCATCCCAACGCTCAATCTAGTCTGTGTTATTGGACGCGAGCTGTTGAACAGGCTCCATTAAAAGCAATTTAAACTACCACTTCCATGAACCCAAAATGATTCATGAAAGATGTTTAATTTGCGACAAATCTATTGAAGATAAACTCAAAAAATAATCTCTTTTTGGGACAATTTCAATTTCAGGGTGCAAAGGTAGAATTTTATGGAAGAGTTTGCAGTTAAGGATAAAATCACGTAATCGAGTTAAATTAAATACATTTTCCGTGCGATCCATGCCAACCATAAATTGACCAACGTTACAACTGGTACCCCTGGTGGGACACTTTGAGTTTTTGAAAGCGACATAGCATTGCAGAAACGTGATCGCGTACGATTAAAACAGCCGCGTATGTTAGAGATAGAAATTCAAGTAGAAGGGAGGTCACGTCAACCGCGGTGATCGACGTGGACGCCGAAATACATTACCGCAATTAATAAGGTTGTAAATCAGAGGGCATGAACGCCAGGGCAATCGGTATTATAATATTGGAAGTCAAGTCAACGCAACTAAAGCAAAATTACAAAGCGGACTAATAAATCAACATCGGCTGAATATAATTAAAATCAAAGTCACTTTTGACAATCTTCAAAAAAAAAAAAAAAAAAAAATTGAATAGCATTTCGAACTCGAAAGTTCATTGTCTCACTACCCGATTCGGGTAGTGTTTCTAGGTGGATAAATACTACCAGTGTGGGTCCACCACACCCACGACGGGCCAACACCACGCAGTATTCCCCGAACGGTCACCCATCCAAGTACTAACCGCGCCCAACGCTGCTTAACTTCAGTGATCTTACGGGAACTGGTGTTTCCAGCGTGGTATTGCCGTTGGCAATCTTCAAAGTGAAATAAAATTAAAATGTAAAAATAAATCGCAGTAAATGAAAACTCTGATTTAATTTAAATCAAAATCACACTTGACAGCCCCTAAACTTGAATAAAATCGAAATATGAAAACAATATTGGAATAAGTAGAAACTCCGATCTAACTTGAAATTAAAACCACATTTGGCAATTTAGAAACCAAACTGAAATGAAATACGAAAATAAAATTACAAAGTGAACCTGTAACACAAATCTCCTAGAGCACTAATAATTAAGTAATTAAAAACGAGAATTATAATTTAATCTAGATAAAAACTCTCAACATTTGAAAAATTAAAAATTGCAAAAATGGATAACCAAGAAAATAACAACGACAAATCTCAGAAGAAATTCAATGAGAAAATAAAATTATCTAAACCTGTGCTTTTAAATTCGTTCGAAGAAATTCTAGAAACAAATGATACCCTAGAAGAAACTGATTTTGAAAATTCTGTACTAAGAGTTGGAGACAATGAACAAAATGATTTGCTAAAGCTCGATGATATAAATGCCACGAATATAGAGTTAGTGAAGATCGATGGAGTAGATACATTACTTAATAGGGCTGAAAGAGAAACTGAAATTGAGACCCAATCGGAGCTAATTGAAAGCGACGATATAGATAAAATGTTAGATGATTTAATAAAAGACATTCAAAAAGTTCAGGCGAATTTGAACTAAAGCATCAGAACTCAAAATAAAATTACAACTATTGTACGAAAAAATAGAGAATTGTCGGTCAATGCAGAAAACAAATTAGCTAGCCAATTGGACTCAACTTCAAGAACTCTTAACAATAAAATAATCTTTAAGATCGATGAAAGAAAACAAAATTGTGAAGCTCAAGCGAGGTATTTAGAAGAAAGTATTGTAGATGTAGAGAAAAAGGTCGACACTCTGAAACGATTAACTGAAGAAATTCACGTAAATCATGGAAATGATATCGCCGCAAATATGAAAAATAAAAAAAGACTTTGTGAACTCGAAGAGAATCAAAATACGCTTGAAGCCAGCATCGATAGGAATATAGGAATAGCTAGCGTGAAATCACCTTGGTTGAAAAATTATCCTGTACCTAAATTTTCGGGATCGGGTCGAGAACGACCAATGATGTTTTTAAATGACTTAGAAATATATGTTAGGGCGGCAGACATAAGAAAACATGACTTCCCGTTTATGATCCAAACATGTTTGGTAGGGAACGCCAGAGAATGGTGGGAAATGGCCCGCGAAAATGTCAGGGACGACATTTCCTCTTTTACCACGAAATTTATCAATAAATATTGGAATCAAGATAAAAGATTTGAAATCGGTAAAAATCTGCAGTATGGGAGTTTTATACCCGAAAAACTTACTAGTTCTCAGTACGCAATTAAAATGATTAATCAAGCGAGAGACCTAATCCCACCACCCTCTGATTATGAAATTATTGTAAGTCTATCGAGACATTTCACTGAAGAGGTTAGAGCTGGTTTTAGGATCAGAAATATCCGTACCTGTGAAGAATTTGTAGAATTTTTGGATAGCATGGATCAATCGGGACTGTTAAATAACAGGGGATACCTTTCACCACGAGATAACCCGGTATATGATAATTACTACTCAAATGAGAAAAATCATAATTACAGGGGAGAAACTCGTAACAATTATAGAATCTTTAACAGATATCAGGGTCGTGAAAATTCACGCGCGTATCACAATCAAAATTCTGAGAACGACTACCACAGAGAAAATTTTGAAAATGGTCGATACAACCGCGAAAATAGGGATTTTAATGACCAACCATATCAAAATCCGTCTCATGACCACGATAATTATCGAAATTATCATGGTCAAGAGAAGAAAAACTATGAAGAGAAATATAATAGAAGGGAAAATTACGAAGCAAATGACCAATCAATGGGTAGAAACCAATACAAAGGAAATTATGAAAACTGTAGTCGGGGATATCAAAATCGCGAAAACAACTATAATAGAGAAAATCAAGAAGCCCAAATTAGGGTCTCGAGAAATAAATACTTTGATGGTCGGAACTCAAATTATGAGCAAAAAAATGGGCAATGGGTATCTGATCCTGCTACCACAAATTCTAGAAATCTAACGGGGGCTATCCCCAAGTACCCAAATGGGAACGTAGAAAATGGCGTTTACAGGCGTGATAATTTTGAATCAGAGGCTGTAAGTCCGGAAAATGGACACTCTGGCAAAGCTTATTCGTACGAAAATGTCAATAAAACTAGTCCGACTAACGGTAGTCCAAGGACGAACACAATAAATAAGATGGTAAGATATATTAGGGAAGAAGTACAGAATTATGAAGCCGGAAATGGGCAAAATGAGTCGGGAAACGCTCAAGCCTCGGTTTAGTAAAAATGTGCATCATAGAGGCAAATACAGGGCCCAAAAATACGACAAAACCTCTTCCGCTAGACTTGCGTAGCGACCTTTTAGAAAATGAAGACAAATAAGTAGTGAGGAATTTAGATAAGTGTCCAGCACTGCGAATGAGCGTACAAAATGTGAATACTAGGGCGTTAATAGACACGGGCAGTGAAGTCACGTGCATTTCTGAATCGTTCTTCGAAAATAATAAAGAAAATTTCAAAAAATGTGAATTATTACCAATAGTAGGCACGTGTATTGTAGGAGCCACTGGAGGAAGACCAGTAAGATTAAAAAATCAAGTATATGCGAATTTTAAAATGAGCAATCGGGAAGGAACATACGTTTTCTTAGTTGTACCTAAACTAAATAAAGAATGCATAATAGGAGTTTACTTCTTAAAAAGATTAAGAAGTAAAATAGACTTCGATGAAAATACGATAGAATTGAAAGATGAAGATAAAACAATTAAAATAAAATTATGGGAAGAAAACCCAAAAAGAATAAGATTAATGTTTGGTCAAGAAGACTCTCAAAAAGAGAAATATTTAGAATGTTTAGAAAAATACTTTGCGGCGGAAAAATCCTATCCGAATATTGTTCGGATCCGAATAATACTGAAAATTGCGACAATGCTCAATTTAAATTCGATATAAATGATAATGAAATCAAAGAAAAAATCGGTCAGTGCACAGTACTGGAAATAGACGAAAAGGAGAGGTTCTACAAACTGATCCAAAAATATAAAAACGTACTTTCTGAAAAATCAGGTCGAGCTTTTGTACACAAACGGGAATTAGTAATAAGCGATCAAATAATATTCTTAATGAGAACGCATGCTGTACTAATGTTTCTAAGAGGCTTTCCGTATTTATCTTCTCAAAAATTATTCCTATGTGATGAAATAAAAGAAGGTTCTTCTTCAAAACCAAGATTCTTTGCGAACAGTTCAGAGAACAACAATGAGGATCCAAACTTTCTCCCTCCGCTCGAAGAAATGAATATTAAAGGAATAAATCAATGTGCTATTCAAAATAGATCAACAATGCGTACGTTTAAAAGAAACAAAAATAGAAAAGATGGCTCTGGGAAGCATATTTCCAAAAACCTTATTGATAATATATTCACACTCAACGGAAATTCGACTGCAATTTTAGACAGCATGGATGTCATTGGCGAAATTGAAAAGCTCTACTCTATAAGAGATCTGAGGAGCAATATAATAATATATACAAAAATGGGAAATTTTACTCCTAAGCTTAGGATACCCAAAATTATAAATCATGAATTAATTGAAGATAATTTCCTATCTTTTACTGAAACAAATATTATCAATAGAAGCAAAATAAAGCCATTTACTCTTACAAACAAATCTACTCTAACGAAAGATACGCAGCCTATTCATCTATGGAATATTCAATCTCCATCAGGAGACATTGAAAAGTGTCCGAGAGGAAAAACTCAAAGATTGATTTGGAAAAAGTGGCTGAAACTCCCCGCTAAGCCACCCTACAATCTACTCATCCAAGTGAAAACGTGGGGAAAGCACCAAGGAAGACCACCGGACTTTCTTCACAACATGCAACAACCCGAAATATGAAGAAAAGACGAGTTCTTTCCGTATTATGGATATTGGACCAGGAAATGATCATCGAGATTCGAGTTTAAAACGAAAACGAAGGACATTGCCGTAGTCAAGATCTAATTGAATATTGAAAGAGTAGAAAATGGGAAAACCTCAAATATAATATTATATCTTTCGAAACTTGATCGAACTCATCCTACTAGAAACAAAAAAATAAAAAAATTAAGTTATAGAAAAGAAGATTAAGCTTTAATTAATAAGGAAAAGTGCTATAAGGTTGAAGTTAGGTAATTAGTAAATAAAAAAGCAAGGCAAAATGAGCCAAACAATTTATAATAAGAACTAAAATAAGCAAGACGAAAAAAGTCAAAATCAAGTTTGTTACGATTAGAAAAATAAGCAAGGCAAAATAAGCCTAACAATTTAAAATAGGAACTAAAATAAGCGAGACGAAAAAAAATTTTAAATCATGTTAGTTACGATTAGAAAAATAAGAAAGGCAAAATGAGCCAAACAATTTGAGATATGGTTAAAATAGGAAAGGCAAAATGAGCCAAATAGAAATTAACAAAAGAAAAAGAAAAACAGGATATGAAAAAAAAGTCAAAAAGATACAAATAGAACCAAAAAGAGACACTAGATTAAGAAACTAATAGCGTAGTTAGAAAACTAAGAAATTAAAATTGTGAACAGAAAATAAGCGTATATAGGCTAAGCCCGCGCGAAATCGCCGTTAAAATAAATAAGGATCAAAATCATATGAACGAAGCCACTAATGCGAAATTAGAAAAGGAAACGCTAAGTACAAAAATAGAATGAAAACAGCAGCTAGCTGACCAAGGGAAAATAAATTGTAAATCAGTTATTCGTGAGCATTCGTACTAGAGAGACCCAAAAATTTATAAGGACGAATATGAAAAATGAAATAAAAACTTACTAAAATTTGAATAAGCAAAATTTAAAATAAAAACAAATATTATGAAAATTTCTTTAAACGCAATTGTTTGGGAGGTGGGGGGGGGCATTCGTACCCGCGTTCAGGAGGAAAATTTTTCTGATCCAACGCATAAAGTAGTCACGCTCACAGACAGCAACCGGCTGCAATCTCACAACGTTAAAATCAATTCTCTTTAATTCATATTTACAATAGTCTACACGCTAAGGGAAATTAACAAATATTAAAAAAATTAAAAAATTTCCCAATTTGGGGGGGGGGGGCATTGAGACGGTTCAACTCGTCACCGCGCCAGCTGATAGAAGAAAATAAATATAAGTCAGCTGACTAGGGAAACATTGACAAATTCGAGCCATCAGCTGTGTGCGATAAGAAGAAAATCGACAGCGATAAGGAAAATAAGGACGGGAACACGAAATTCTTGTCAACAAATATAAGTCAGCTGACTAGGGAAATATTGACAAATTCGCGCCATCAGCTGTGTGCAATAAGAAGAAAAGCGACAGCGATAAGGAAAATAAG
>CAKNXH010057234.1:85773-99344 GCA_932178445.1 Andricus quercusramuli
CAGCTGTGTGCAATAAGAAGAAAAGCGACAGCGATAAGGAAAATAAGAACAGGAACTCGAAATGCTCGTCAACAAATATATGTCAGCCGACAAGCGGGAAACTCGATAGACGCGTGCGCAACCAGAACCCCAGGAGTAGGGAGACTAGCGGGACCAAGCATACAGGGGACCACTCGATCGATACGGCGCGAATGAATAACACTTACAATTGAACCGGGTTGGAGAACGTAGTTCTCCAAAATCCTGCCAGATTAGCTGGAAACAGACCAAGCTCGACGCTTGCGAGCACCCTCATCTCGACATTCGCTGACTCAACGAGTATATCCAGGAGATACATCCAGGTTTTTAAATAAAATTATACGCATCGTTCTTTATTAGTTCTGCTCACCATTTTTAATAAATTCTGGCTTACCCGATCTCACGACGTGGGGAGGTTTTCTTGTAACCTGCCGGAGCAAAAGATTTTCTCTCAACCAGGATCAGACCTGGAAATTGAAAATCGACGCTCCCGCAAGGCGGGAAATAAGTGAACCGTCCTCCCATTGTGGAGTCGGGTACTTTCTAAATTCTCCAATTTTGTCAACAAAATTGATTGCTGACATGTCATGGTGGACTTCTTAACCAGGCTAAGTCCTGGAAATTAGACCGCCTGACATTCAAGTGTCGAACTTTGACGAGACAAAATTAAAATGATCTGAACCATAAGCCAAAATTTGTTTAGAATTTTTCTTTAAAAAATCTCAATAAGTTTCCTGGTGACTTGCAACCAAGTGATAAGTCAAGAATAAAATAAAGGAGAATCAGGTGAATTTTAAGTCCCACATTGCACAAAGCTGGGCTTAAATGAAGCTTTATTCAAAAACACGTGACTGAGAATTGAACGATTTTCTTTTGTCATTTAAAAGCTCCTGGATATGGATAGGAAAAGAAAATGAGAATGCTTAGAATTTAAGAAAGTGTATGGGAAAATTTAGGGTTCTAAAATCAAAAGTCGGAACATCTAGCGAAATAGCGTTCGCAACCCCTATTCGCACTAGAGTGAGCCAACCATTTCTACCATTTTTTTCCAAAATTGTTGTTTGAATTTTTTCAGCAAATTTTTTTACAACCATTTTTCTTCAAAACAATTTTTTTTCTAAAATATTTGTTTTCACAAATTTCTTATAAAAAAAAATTTTTTAACCATTTTTTTCAAACTTTTTTTACACAATTTTGTTCTAAAAAATTTATTCAAACTTTTTTTAGGCACCCACTTTGACTAATTTTTATTCTAGTAATTTTTTTTTTTCGCATTTTAGACAATTTTATAACGTTTGATAATGACATAAAATGTCATTTTTGTAATGAGCATTTGAAATTTGCATAGACGGAACTTAGAAATTTTATCGCATACCGCGAAAATTTTTTTAATAACACCTTTTTTCAAACTTCCGTGTAACATTTTGCTCTTTAGGTGTTTCAGACTATTTTAAAACGATTAAGAATTACATCAAATGTGACAATAAAATCTATGTCAAATGGTTTGGGTTCGAAAGTTCACACAACAGCTGAATAGATAATACAGACATGTAATAAAGTTAAGCTAACGTTAAAGTAATGTTAAAATAATGTTAAAGTAACGTTAAAGTAATGTTAAAGTAACGTTAATCTAACGTTACAGTAACGTTAAAGTAAGGTTAAGCTAACGTTAAAGTAACATTAAACTAAGCTTTAAAACTAATGTTAACTAGTGTTAAAGTATCATTAAACTCATCTTAATCCAACATTAATAATAATGCTAACAAAATTATTCATGTAATCAGATGTGACATTTTATTAAATAAAAATATATAATATGTATATAAAAAATCGCTTATTTATTTTTGTTTTTACAATCATCATCAATCTCGACAATGTTTTTCATCGACTCAACATATAAACTATTCACAATATGTATGCCGATTTATATGTTAATTGTTCACATCGGTATCATCATCCTTAAACTCATAATGGTCCCAAGCTAGCGTATCAGTGCTTTCAGGCAAAAGATACCGTTTATCATCGAAGGGGCTTAAAGCCACTTTTAACTGTTTAACCGTATCAATTTGATGAAGACGTGATCTGATGATATACTGCGTTATAGTTTGGATCACAGAAATTTTCAAGCAGTCAACGTAGTCATCAAAGTTGATAGATTTCTGTACAACGCCTGATTTTATACCCTTGGCTTTCTTTACGAAATCTTGACCATTTACGCGGATGCTGTACATCTTACTCCTCAAGCCAACAAATTCAGTAATTACCTGTCTACTGCACTCATCTTCAAGGAGGCCTAGAACTTTTTTGTTCACTTGAGATATACCGTAAACGTTATTTACAGGATAATCGGATGTGTCAAACTTGTTGATAATTTTTTTCATATCGATGTAAATATCGGGACATTCAACTTCATAAACTAGGCTATCAGTGTCTGTGTATATCAGTCTACATTTTCCACCGTATTTCTTAAGCATATAGCCACAATGAAAGTCATAGATCAAGGTTTTCGAAATGTCCAGCACGCTAAGCCTAACATAGATGGGTTTGCTCATTAAAACCTCAGTCTTCCTAAGTTTTACAGTTACTAGATCTTCATAAAAGATTGCTCGGCTGTGTAAATTGGGTCTAGATAAGCGAAATGAATCAATAAAGCGGAACTTTATCTCATTCTCTCTAGCATATTTTGTGAAGCTAATATACCTCTCTTTATTCAGATGGTCCGAGAATCTTTGTAATTTAGATTACATCCTTCATGAGCAGGCCCTCAGTTTATGCTAATTAAATTTGAATGGTCAGGCACTTTATTTTGGCCTGGTGCTATACTCTGCTCACAAATGTGGCAAGTAGTAGCTTCCCTAAAGGCAGCCTTCTGCTCAGTAGTCAAGTCCTCCATAGGTATGGGGCACATGGATACTGTTTCAGCATCCTCTGCCAATTGTTGCAATTCCTTTGCAAACCGTTTGGCAGGATCACCTTCATCTTCCAAATATGCTTTATAGACAGAAAGTGCGACATCATAACTACATTTTATGTAATAACCTTTACTTCATATCTGATGCTTTTGAAAGATCTTAGTGTAATTTATCTCCATCGGAGGTTCTTCATCGAGAAGTAACAGACACTCGCAATCGGCATACATGACAAATGGTACCTTTTAATTAATTCTATAGTTTGAAAACTCAGTGATATTTTTCTCAGGTTTCGGTAATTTGATTCTACAATGATTCTTTTTCTTACAATTATCATCATGTTCGCACAACTTTACTGTGCTTGAAAAATAATGAAGACATCGATCACGAATATATTTTTTATGATCATGTTTAAATAGTTGTTTGCCAACTAGTGCGGACAGATCTTTAATCCACACGTAGTGGAAATTTGATGTATCAATATCTTCATCATCTATTTCAAACACATTATCATTACCCAGCTGAAAATTCCTGTACAGGAATCTCGGAGGATTTTGCACATGTTCCTGTACACGAGCATGGAGTGGGCAGGGCCGTTTCTAGACTTCTTGCGCCCGGGTGCAGTGTATAATTGGCGCCCCTTCACCCCTCGCATAAATTATAGTATTTTGGTTGTCCATAGACCATTCAAAATTGTTTATAATAAATTATAAAACGCATAATAATTAATAATCATGATGATGATAGTACTTATAATAATAAATACTATTAATTATTATGGTGAATAGAAAATAAGAAAATAATAACTAAAATATTTATTACTGCATGCCATTTATTATTGCACTATATTGACCAATTATACTAACAAATATAAAGTATAAGAAAGTTATATAATCATAATTTGGTATATATATATATATATATATATATATATATATCAAGTTCTAAGACACAATACATATATGTAGTATGCAATAGTGTCTCAAAGGAAAGATATACGTCTTGCTTTTAGTTCTAAGAATTTTCTAATTAGGTTTCTAATATCCAAGTTTTCTGAAATTGTACGTTCAATTGAAATAACTGCCAAGTTTGAAAAGCGATCTTGAGTCATAGTTGACCGTAAGTAATTTTTTATAAGCTTCAGTTTTGAAAATGACCTTTCACCTGAGGCTACAAATACAGGCAGTGTTGAAAGGATTCGTAAAAGTACATAAAAGTTTGGAAACGCCAGCTGTAGATCACTTTTTACCATAAAATTCAACATTTCCAGAAGTTTCAAGTTCTCTTCGAATATGTCTCTTAATAAACATATTTCGTCTTGCAACTCTCTAGAATCTACATCAGACTCATTTGTCTTACTGTCAGTTAATTTTAACTGCACATCCTTACATCGTTGTAACAATTCTTATTCTTTGGCTATACCTCTCAAAGTGGAACTACTGTCGAGGAAGCTAAATATTTTATAAAGATTATTCAACACTTCGAATCGTTCGCTCAAAGCAGCCATCGCTACATTAGAACAGCAAAAAAAAAGTTTACTTTGTACTTCTGTCGAGGATCCTCAATGGCTTCGGCCTTAGTTTCCTCGATTCGTGTAGGCCGATTTTTGCGTCTTACAGCTATCATTTCAGTAAACTTTGACTCTGCTTCAAGGAGATCAGCTAATTCTTTAGCATCGTTGATGCATGTTTCAAATTCTTCATCATTTCGCATTGCAGACAAATTCTGTATAAGATCTTGAATTAAATTATTAAATTTTGTTTCATCGAGATTCGACTGCTGTAACATCAGACTTACTACGTTGACATTAGATAAAATTTTATGCCAAATGACAACTGAGCATACAAATTTGAAGCTTTTAATCATAGTATTTAAACACTAAGCTTCATGACGGGTAACAAGTTACCGTGTTTTCTGAACGATCTTTAATCTGAGAGTTTTTAACTATGCAGAATCTTTTCATGGCACCTGCTTCCTTTTGAATTGCCACATCTTTTTCTTGCTTTCGCTTTCTGTTATAAGCTCCACAGGGATTCTTCGATGATTTTTCGTGTATCTGAATTGGACATAAAATTTTGTATACGGGCTCTTGCGCATGCGCACTGGCGGTTGCCATGCCAACGATGTCAACACGCGTTTGAAGTTTCGAACTTGTATATTGAAAGAATATAAACAAACGAACATAACCTACATGTGCACCGAGATGTCAAAATATAACATAGGGGAGTGGGTATAACACGTGACTGCGAAAACAGCTCTGCGCATGTGCACGAGCCAGCATACGAGTTTTCATTTCTGGCAAGCATTAACTAATTCTCGGACGTCGCTTTTTCCACCTCTGCTCACCAAACACATAGGGTGATACCACTCCTTACTATTCCTTCGTGACCTATATGTACAAGGTTTGTTATTAAATTAGTTTGTGGTCGACATTGAAATGCTGTCTTGGAATCGGCCCAGTGAAGTCAGTTGGTGATATCGTCTTCTTCGGCAGCTACTGCATCTATAGAACCACCGCTTGTCAAATGTTGTTGGAAAATGGCGATTAGACTGATGATTTGATTAATGATGTGAAGGAATCTCTGCTTTTCGGATGTCCAGAATAGATCCTGCAGTAGAGATATTAAGCTTTCTATATTAGCATTACATTGTCTTAACATGCGCTGAACGTATTCATTCATGGTAAACCTGGGAGTACAGATACAGCTTCTTCTGTCCTGGTGACGAGTAACACACATTCATCCAGGGAGATAGTTCGACACTGCTTTGCTGGCCTCTGTGGATGATGCTGCTTACAGGTTTTGAGCTTTCCAGGCATTTTTGAAGCTGGTTGCTGCTGCTGCTCCCCAGACACTTTGGAAGCTGTCTCTGCTGCTCCTGCTTACTACCCTCAGCCAGGTCGTCTGGTTGCTGAATGAAGGAATCGCTCCAGAGACGCGCTTTTATAGCCAGAAATAATAGGGGATTCCCGCCGCATTGTCACTCCAACCAACCTTCACTCTAACCAAGAACCAGTGAATAAAATTGCACATGCGTAATTGTTCATCAGTGGGAGCCCCCTCATATTACTACATCTCACCCCACCTCCTTTTCCATCTAGAAGCCGAGTTTCAGAATATTCAATCTGGAGTCCAACTGCGCATGCGCGTTCATATTATTAGGGGATTTACCGTGTCGCCACATTACACCCAACCTCCATTTTCCATCTATAAGCTGAGTTCTACAATATTCTGATAACAATCAAACTGCACATGCGTATATAATTTAAAAAAAAGTTAAACAACCACCGCAGGGTACCACTAAGAGCAACTGCCATCTAAAAAGAAAATGTCAATAGCCCCCAGTAGAACCGCGGTAAAATACACCTATGGCCACGTCTCACATCCGTGAGATGGGTGGTCACAGGGCACGATGAAATCACAACGACAGGCCGGCGAAACCCTCGTGTGTCTTGAGGACACGAAGCGACCCAAGGATGACAGCTTTCTGTATCCATCTCGCAAGTGCCTTGGCATATTTTTGGTACGCTGGTATGGCTTTAAGGTTACGAACCAGTGATAATTTAGCACCTCCAAGAGCACCTATCACAAGGACAATTACTCGTACCGAATATTTTGGGTACAGTCGTTGCAGCTCTCTTTTAAGGTCTTGACACCTCTCCTCTTTTTCTTTCTCCTTTGCAGTGATGTTGTATTCGGACGGAGCCGAGAATTCGATCACGAATATCGTTCGTTTCTCGAAGTCTTGGAGAACAATGTCAGGCCTCGAGTGCGCAACGGAGACTGCTGTCCGAAAATCGTAGTTCCAGAAAATCTGGCACTTCTCGTTTCGGACAATTGACTCTATATCCCTTGGAGAGTTCGGCAGGGCAGGGTCACGACCAACACCGTAAGAGCGACAAAGGTGGTAATAAAGTACTCTTAGGGCCGCATTATGTCTATAGATATACGTTGTTCCTGCGTGGGTCGGACACCCCGATAGTATGTGTTCTAGGTACTCAGCGTGTGCATGACATGCTCTGCACCTATCACTGGGTACTTTTTGACATAAAATGCGGGCGCGGTATGCTAAGGTGGAGATTATACCGTCCTGGCATGCGAAAATGAAGCCCTCCGTACCTGAATTGAGCCCTGATGATTTGAGGAAAGCAAAAGTTTGCTCCTTTGACAAGGACTGTTTTTCTACATTTCTGTGAAAGTTTCCGTGTATATGCTTGTCGAGTAGCTCTTGGTGAAATTTTCTAATCTCTGCTTTCTTTACTTCGGCTTTTAGAGGTGAAACATCTAGATGGAGTAATACACTTTCCTCACTTCTGATGTTGAAATTCAGGCCAAGGGCCTCGACAGCTTGCTCCGCGGCTGTTATCTGACGCAAGGAGGAGGATACAGAAGAGGGAGAGATGGAACAGGGAGAATCGACAGTTTCTTGCTGACCCATCACGCCTCTTCAGTGATCCCCCTGTTTTTGTAAAAAATCCACCCAAGCCCAAGGAGGTAGAGACTTTTTGGAGAGAGGTGTACAAGATTCCGAAAACACTAGAGTTGAAAGAAGATACTGACAATATCATCCGCTTCAAGGAGTTTTGCGACAGCCTCATGAAATCTGAGGAGGAGTGCCCATTAGTCACTGCCGAAGAGGTGAAAAAAACACTCAGAGGCACGAAGAACTTTTCCGCTGCTGGACCAGATTGTATCAAGAACTTTTGGTGGAAGAAGTTTACTTCTATACACCAACATTTGGCCCGCATATTCACCTCATATTTAAAGTCGGAGACGCCCATTCCGCAGTGGCTGGTGTTAAGACGCACTTTATCCCACCGAAAAAAGGAAACTTGTCCAGACCAGAGAATTACAGGCCAATAACTTGTTTGAACACACTGTATAAGACCTTTACAGCTGTCCTAAACAACAGGATCGTTCGACGAATTGAGCCTGTATGGCGAGAGATGTACGAACAACGAGGCTCGAAAAGAGGTGTAGCAGGCTGTCGAGAGAACCTGCTAATTGACAGGTGTGTCTGTAAAGACGCTGCCGCCTATCAGCGCGTCCTGTCAATGGCCTGGATTGACTACCGGAAAGCTTTCGATTCAACCTCTCATAGACTTATCATCTGTCTGTTGGAAAGCTTGAAGGTACATTCACACATAGTGAGATGCATAGAGAGACTGATGCCTCTTTGGAAAACTAGATTTACCATCTCATCTAGGAATCATCGTCTGACGACGAACAAGGTCACCTTCCAGAGGGGCGTCTTTCAAGGGGATAGTATGAGCCCTTTGCTTTTTTGCATCACACTTCTGCCTCTATCTCTCGCACTACGAAATTCTCCTGGATACCTCTGTGGCGACACTAATCAGCGTGAGCATAAGGTAACCCATGTATTTTATATGGATGACCTGAAGATCTAAGCCGCTGGTGAAAGCAAACTTCAAACTGCTATGAATATCGCCAAGAACTACACAGGAGAGATTGGGATGGACTTTGGTTTGGACAACTGTGCCAAAATTCATTTGAAGAAAGGAAAGATAACTGGCGTTCCCAAGGACCCTGAGCTTGTAGATATAAGTGTTATTAGACATCTTAACACTGGAGAGACCTATACATACCTGGACGTGCCTCAAAGCCGCATTCAGGACGTAACATCAGTGAAGGAGTCTCTCCGAAGCAGATACAAGCATCTTCTTAGACAGATTTGGTCTTCCAATCTGTCGGCGTTGAACAAGGTATCTGCGACTAACATGCTTGCCATCCCTGTTCTACTCTACTCGTTTGGGGTAGTTCAATGGACGAAGAACGAGCTTAAGGCCCTTGATGTCACCACGCGTAAGATCATGCATATGCATAAAAGCTTGCATATCAATTCGTCAGTTCCGCGATTATACATTTCACGCCGTCAAGGCGGACGCGGACTTCTGAATCTCCAATGTCTTCATAACCAAATTGTTTTAAGTACAGCTTACATCGTTGCGAATGGCAGAGATCCTCTCCTAAAGATGGTCAGAAACCACGAGATGATTGGCGAAGGAGCGTTCCTTTACAAAGCCGCGGAGCAAGCTGCCGAGGCCCTTGGCCTGAATTTCAACATCAGAAGTGAGGAAAGTGCATTACTCCATCTAGATGATTCACGGCTAAAGGCCGAAGTAAAGAAAGCAGAGGTTAGAAAATTTCACCAAGAGCTACTCGACAAGCATATGCACGGAAACTTTCACAGAAATGTAGAAAAACAGTCCTTGTCAAAGGAACAAACTTTTGCTTTCCTCAAATCATCAGGGCTCAATTCAGGTACAGAGGGCTTCATTTCCGCATGCCAGGACGGTGTAATCTCCACCTTAGCATACCGCGCCCGCATTTTATGTCAAGAAGTTCCCAATGATAGGTGCAGAGCGTGTCATGCACACGCTGAGTACCTAGAACACATACTATCGGGGTGTCCGACCCACGCAGGAACAACGTATATCTATAGACATAATGCGGCCCTAAGAGTACTTTATTACCACCTTTGTCGCTCTTACGGTGTTGGTCGCGACCCTGCCCTGCCGAACGCTCCAAGGGATATAGAGTCAATTGTCCGAAACGAAAAGTGCCAGATTTTCTGGAACTACGATTTTCGGGCAGCAGTCTCCGTTGCGCACTCGAGGCCTGACATTGTTCTCCAAGACTTCGAGAAACGAACGATATTCGTGATCGAAATCTCGGCTCCGTCTGAATACAACATCACTGCAAAGGAGAAAGAAAAAGAGGAGAGGTATCGAGACCTTAAAAGAGAGCTGCAAGGACTGTACCCAAAATATTCGGTACGAGTAATTGTCCTTGTGATAGGTGCTCTCAGAGGTGCTAAATTATAACTGGTTCTTAACCTTAAAGCCATACCCGCGTGCCAAAAATATGCCAAGTTACTTGCGAGATGGATGCAGAAAGCTGTCATCCTTGGGTCGCTTCGTGTCCTCAAGACACACGAGGGTTTCGCCGGCCTGTCGTTGTGATTTCGTCGTGCCCTGTGACCACCCATCTCACGGATGTGAGACGTGGCCATAGGTGTATTTTACCGCGGTTCTACTGGGGGCTATTAACATTTTCTTTTTAGGTGGCTGTTGCTCTTAGTGGTACCCTGCGGTGGTTGTTTAACTTTTTTTTTCAATTATATATATATATATATATATATATATATATATACATATATATACATACATACATACACACATATATATATATATATATATATATATATATATATATATATATTTTCGGTTTCGGTTTCGATTACTTTGGAATAGAACCGAAGGGCTTATGACAAAGCCACCGAACGCGTCCTCGGGTTGTGGATAGAGGGTCCCTGTACCAAGGGGTTCTGCTGAATATGGTTACAATAATTAATAAGCAGTCGCGGACAATTGTCCAGGGATGGTCCCGAAGGAATAATACCCAAGCGAAGGCGTGAGAACCGTGCCGAAAGCTGAATGTCACCTGGGTGAGGTGTCTCTAACGGTGATTCTGGGAAATCGGCGACTCTCAGAGTATACAGCCTTATCCTTGCATGCGGGGCTCTACAAGGATGGACGAACCCTTTCCCTAGCTGCTCGTGGGAACAACAATGACAACACCAAACATAATTGTAGTAAGTGCGGTTCAAAACAATCGAACGCGCAGGGCTCCCGACAATGGGTCGGACAACAATGCCGACTACCCTACAGTTGGGGGAGCCAATCAAGATGGAGTCAATGCGATTGACCGGCGGAATCTTGTTACTTTTAAGTGGACGGATCAACTCAATGACGGCCTGCTGGAGTGCTACGATGCCAGTATTATCCCTGAACGAGAAGATTACATGGCACGACTGCATGCTCTGTGTTGCGAGAAACACCCTGAGCTCTTAGACTTTTCGCAACAAAGTCTGCGAAACCATGCCGAGAACCTCCGGAAAAGAGGTTATATAAGCGGAGTGCCTACTCAACCGCATCCAGAACAAGCCGGCAACAGAGAAAGAGAGGCGACACTGAGACCAACCGCGAACAGGCATCCAATAGCGGAAGAACGATGCTTCAGGACCCGGAGAAACATCAACATTCAGGTTTCTCCCAAGCCCAAAGGTCTGACTGAATTGGATGATGAACTTCGTGGAGATTTTTCCGAAGAATCCGACCTCTGGACTATCAGTTGTGGTGTGTACCATGCAGCGAGAACTTTGGCAGATGCAAGCCGTAAAACAAAACCAACGGTTGATCATAAGACCAAAAGAAGAATGCATCAACTCAGCACAAAGATAGGCTGGGCTAGACAGTACGCGTCCCGCATTCAGTGTGTGATTGACTACATAACATCTGGCAGGAATTTCACTGCCAAGGTTCGACGGTTCGCGCGCGAACTGCGGATCCGTCATCACACAATCAACAAATCAAAGCTAATGACCATCAGACAGCATATTGTTGACAGAATACGAATACTATCTAACGCTAGGAGAAGTCCAGAGCGGAGAGAGAGGTGGGTCAGAGAAAATCAACAATTTTCATCTGATCCAACTAAACTCTTCCAAGACCCTCCAATTACTGTCGACCATCCGCCCAAACCAGAGGAGGTCGAAGCATTTTGGAGAGAAGTCTACGAGGTCCAGCATCCACTTCAAGAAGACTCAAAGAACATGAATAGCTTCAAGGAGCTGTGCAATGCCCTCATAACACCTGAGGAAGAATGCCCACCTATCACTACCGAGGAGGTGAAAAACGTATTAAGAGGCATGATGAACTTTCCCGCTTCGGGACCAGATGGTATCAAGACCTTCTGGTGGAAGAAGTTTCCTTCTACCCACCAGCATCTGGCCCGAATTTTCACCTCATATCTAAAGTCGGAAGAGCCTATTCCGGAGTGGTTGGTGGAAGGGCGCACAGTGCTCCTGCCTAAGACGGGCAACTTAGCTGACCCTAAGAATTACAGGCCAATAACTTGTCTGAACACACTGTATAAGATCTTCACAGTCATCCTAAATGATAGGATTCTTCGGACAATTGAACCTGTGTGGCGAGAGATGTATGAACAGCGTGGCTCGAAGAAAGGCGTAGCAGGATGTCGGGAGAACCTGCTCATCGATAGATGTGTCTGTAAAGATGCAGCATCCTATCAACGATCTCTATCGATGGCCTGGATAGATTACCGAAAAGCTTTTGATTCAACCTCCCATAGACTTATCATCTGTCTGTTGGAAAGCTTAAAGGTTCATCCACACATCGTGAGATGCATAGAGAGATTAATGCCGCTTTGGAAAACCAGATTTACCATCTTATCTGGAAAATATCGTTTGATCAGTAACAGTATCACCTTTCAGAGAGGTGTGTTTCAGGGCGATACCATGAGCCCTCTCATCTTTTGCTTTACATTATTGCCACTATCTCTCGCACTTCGCCATTCCGAAGGGTACCTCTGCGGCAAACCTGGAAATCGAAAGCATAAGGTAACTCATGTATTTTACATGGATGATCTTAAGCTCTATGCTAGAAATCAAGAGAAACTACATCTAGCTCTAAAAATTGTCACAGAGTACACTCAAGAGATTGGAATGGAGTTCGGGTTAGAGAAATGCGCCAAGGTTAATTTGAAGAAAGGAAAACTTAACGGCATCCCCGAAGATCCTGAACTCGTTGACAGAAGCGCTATACGACACCTTTGCGCTGGAGAGACCTATACATACCTGGGCGTGCCACAAAGCCGCATTCAGGACGTAACATCTATAAAGGATACTCTCCGATGCAGATACAAACGTCTTCTCCGACAGATATGGTCTTCCGAACTGTCGGCGAGGAACAAAGTATCTGCAACGAACATGCTTGCCATCCCAGTAGTACTCTATTCATTTGGAGTAGTTCCATGGACGAAGGACGAGCTGAGATCCCTCGATATCGGGTCCCGAAAGGTCATGCACATGAACAAAAGCATGCACCTTAAGTCTTCTGTTCCACGACTTTACATCTCACGCCGTCAAGGTGGTCGTGGAATACTGAATCTTGGATGTCTTCACAACAGGATTATTCTGGGTACAGCACATATTATCGCAAATGGACAAGATCCTCTTCTTAAAATGGTCAGAAAACACGAAGAAGTAGGCAAAGGGGCGTTTCTTTACAAAGCAGCAGAAGAGGCTGCTGAAACACTCGGCCTTGACTTCAATATCAGGGGTGAGCGAAATGCATCAAATCTTATCCATCTTGAATACTCACTCCTGAAGGCCCGGATTAAGAAAGCACAGGAGAAAAACTTCCGCGAAGAGCTCCTCGACAAGAAGATGCACGGTATCTTCCACAAAAATGTGGAAGATCAGTCGATGTCGTATGAGCTGACGTTTGCTTTCCTCAGATCACCCGGATTGAAATCGGGCACAGAGGGCTTCATTTTGGCATGTCAAGATGGTGTCATTTCCACTCTAGCATACCGTCGCCACATTTTGAGCCAAGATATTCCCGATGATAGCTGCAGAGCGTGTCATGAACACCCCGTGCATCTAGGACACATACTATCTAGTTTTCCAGCTCATGCAGGAACAACCTACATCCAAAGGCACAATGCGGCACTGAGAGTGCTTTATTACCATCTCTGTCACTCTTACGGCATTAGCCCAAATACCTCTCCGCTGAACGCCCCTAGAGGAATAGAGTCAATT
>CAKNXH010057235.1:0-14150 GCA_932178445.1 Andricus quercusramuli
AAACTACACTATTTTGGAAGAGTGCGTTTATGAAGCAAGAATATTTTGACTTATTCATTCTAGCTTCACGCATATACATAAAATCATTTAAAACCATTCTATCATTTCCTGAAAATTCAAATAAAGACCTGATTTTCATTCTAGTGTATCTCTTTTATTCAAAAGTTAAGCGTTTCTTTCAGGAACAACAAAACTGACTGTTATAAATATATACATACACATACAATCCCGTTAATAATTTTATATTTCATCCCTAAAGGGAAATAAAATAAGGTCCATGTGAATATATGCATACACACATATATACACTTTTAGATTATTAAAAGTTTATTATTTCTGTTTTATTTTATTTTTATTGTCAATGCCGTCAGTTCCCGTAATGACCGTGGAACACCGAGAGGGTCTGTTTATTCTACTACAGTTTTGTTTCCAAGGTTAGGTCTTAGAAGTATCCTCTCCATGCCTCTTTTTTACTATAGCTATTGATTATTGAAGAGCTGCCACGTAATAACTTCCCATACGAATTCTATTTATTTAATTTTCACCTGAATATTAACGATGGTAAGAACATTCTATACTAACTATGCTGGTTTTGGTTTTTGTATTTCCTTGTGAACAAATTTTTGCATTTTTATCTTTATCCTATTAACCTGCTTGATAATATGTAGTTTATTCAATAAAACTTTTATTGGAATTGTTTTTTAAGTATTTTATAAATCCAAAAGAAAATCTTCCCTCATTAAATTTTAAGGATAGAAATTAGCCCTTTGTGGAATTTATTGATTCCTATAATAAAAGCCCGAGACCATAAAGATGCGTTATAACCTTTTAGTAAATCAAACAATATAATTACCTTTCAATAAATCCTCGTTGATTTTGATGTAGGCATTAGCTTAAACTTTTTAATTATTATTTTCTTTTTCAATAGACTATCAAAAGTCAAGCAAAATAAAACAAAAAAAAGAAAAATTAATTTTGTTCTATATACATATTTCACATTTATTGAACTGTTTATTTACATAAGTGGTTTTTATCAGTCATTACCCCCCCCCCCTTCTTTTCTTCACAATTCTATTATTTAGAAGTTTTAACCTAATTTAAAAAATTATTTTAAGTATTTACATCTCTATTTTTTTTGTTATTCACATATATGTATACTATTTCTACAATTAAAGTTAATATTTATATATTTTTACACACCCACACATCCTACCATATTCCCCTATAAACCTACATATACACATATGCGCTGGCTTGGCGACCAAGAATGAATGAAGCCAATTTTTGATACCCTGTTCTGATGTGAACCGTATTCCAGTAAGAGCGTTCTGCATCGACCGGAACAAATGGTAGTCAGAAGGGGCAAGGTCTGGGCTATAAGGCGGGTGGGATAAAATTTCCCATCCACTGTTTCCCAAATAGTTCTTAACCAGAATAACAACATGGGGCCAAGCGTTGTCGTGATGGAAAATTATTGCCTCGTGTCTGGTCGCATATTCCGGGCGTTTTTCGGCTATTGCTCTCTTCAAACGGATTAATTGTGTTCGGTAGCGTTCTCCATTGATGGTTTCACCCGGTTTTAGCAGCTCATAATACAGCACACCCTTCTGATCCCACCGAATACAGAGCATTACCTTCCCGCCATGGATATTCGGCTTTGCCGTTGATTTGGCGGGTTGGCCGGGATTCACATATGATTTTTTGCGCTTGGGGTTGTCGTAATGGATCCATTTTTCATCACCAGATGTTCACCATAAACTTCCACCAAAATAGGATAACTTTCGGCAGCAGTTTTCTTCATATTAAAGTAATGAAGAAGACCTCCCCGCAAAAACACTTTTTCAGGTACAAAGTTCGACATATTTGAATGAAAAAAAATTATTGTTGTTTACGCTTCAAATGAATGACATATACTGAAACAGACGCACAATGACAGTAGCTTTTCAACGCATGGTCGGAATATTGGAACGATAGAATAATAATCAAGTTGCGCCATTTCTTAGCTTGAAAATTGTCTTTCAGCGGCTTAAGGACTACTCTCTTCGTCTCAATGTTAGCAAGTGCCAATTCGGCAGGTCAGAATTAGAGTTTCTTGGTCACTTGATCTGTCGAGACGGTTTTAAACCGACTCCTGAGAAGGTAAAAGCCATTGCTCAGTTCCCGAAACCTCGTACGGTTGTGGAACTCCGCAGATTTCTTGGCTTAGCAAACTTCTACCGGCGCAGCTTACAACATGCAGCTGACGTTCAAGCACCCTTACATTGCTATCTGGGCGAATCACGTAAAAATGATAAGACAGAAATTGTCTGGACTCACGAGCACAGAAAAAACTGGGGGTACGAAATGTTGCAGGTAATCATTATTTGTGGGTAAAGTCGGCTAGGGTACAGGGTAATGTCGCACCAGGTAATTGATAAGTGGCTAAAGTATACCCGACTTTACCCTGGAGGAGGGTAACATGGGCGAAGTGTCACTTGCTGATTTTATGTTTCTAGAACCGGCTATAAACAATGATCTGTCGCATATTTGCGCGTATAAGGCACTCCAAAAGGATGATACTTAACATTAAGTAGCGAATTAATCGCCAAATTTTCGACTTACCACATTTTATTGATCAAAATAAATTTGACAGTAGATACAGAGTTTAAAAGTCGCCATGGTCTTTGGAGTGAATAGGTGCGTTGAAAAAAAAACAAGTGTAAGTTTCGGCTTGGGAATTTCCAGAGATATGGTTGTCACAGCGGAAACTTTTCGGTAGTTATTTGAAACAAATCATTCTCCGTTTAATCGCAGAAATCTGTGCATGTCAATGGTTAATTAGCAATTTTGCGATAATGGGCAGGTACATATTTATTGAAAGTGGCGGATCGGTACTTGTGTTTTCCACAATGTCCTTGAAGAAGATTACTTTTTAGCGACCAGGGTTGCGTACGTAATATACCTTAGGTAATTTACGTCCCTAGTTTTTTTACATGTTATCTACGTTTTCAATATGGCGACTGCGCTTATGGCCCCGAGCACAATGGAGACCTGAAACCGAAACTTGAACCCGAAGATAACTCTGTCCTTTTTTACCTTACCTGCGGTAAAAAAGGACAGAGATATCTTCGGGTTCAGGTTTCGAGTTCGGGGCTCCATTGTGCTCGGACCCTATATGACTGACTTGCTTGGCAGCTTCTTAATTTATTGAAAAATTATTAGAGATGACCGACCCAGAAATTCCTTTTGGAAGGAGTTACATTTTATTTTAAAGAGGGAAAATGGAAAAAATTTTGCTTTTTGCCCCCGGTGCAATCGAGTGATGTCAAATACGATTGAAATTAACTTTTCAGAACGGAATCACAAAAATGGCGTGTTTTCATGCCTCCATAGACAAACGCAAAAGTACGGTTTTTGAGCGGCGTTGGGCGGTGCGTTGGATGAGTTAGAAAAATAGGGTTCAGTGAGCACGGCGTGACGTAGAGTTCAAAAAAGAGCTTTGTTTGTGCATGCTCCGAGTATTTTCGTAACGCTAGAGTTGGTCAGAGAGAGTCCGTGGTAGACAAAGATAGAAAGAGAATTCATGGCGTATTGGTGTGTTGATGTTTCTAACGAAGAGTATAGCGTGTTCCTATCGCCTCGCACATTATTTTGTTCTCAAAAGTATCGTTCGTGACTCCTGCGGACTGACGGCTTTTCTTTTTGAAACTCGCGCCATGTTTTTTAAACTCGTCTCCGGTTCGGGCGCCTACAACGCCCTCACCTACGAGTCGTTACAAAAACATTACGCTCGTTTCAAAAAAGCCGTCAATCCACACTATTTACGAAATGTACTATACTCTACGTCTTTTCAGTGGCGGAACTTCCTGAGGGTCTTTTTGTTTGAAGATGTTTCTAAACTTACAAGAAATACGAAGTCAGAAGATTTAAAAAATTAAATACAATCATTTATATTAACAAAGGATCAACAATATTTACAAACCTGTGAGCTAGAAGACAGTCGTAGCTAGTATTTTTTTTAAATACTATTATAAATTGAGAATTTTGAAACTGCTTGATTTTCAACTTTCAACCGCTCAAACTTCACTTCTTCTCAACGGATTTTTGTCCACTTTCCCTCCTAGCTTTTGATTTACTCATTTCTTAAATTTTCTTTACAAAATTCACTTAATTTTGCAGTTAATGCATTCCGGAATAAGTGAGGTTATAGTATGCTCTTTTCCATCATCCACCATTCAAGTCCGCCATTATTCACGTTTATTACATTTTCTACGTATAATACGTAAAATACGTATTATACTCATAAAGGTTCGAGTTACGAGTAACCGTGCGACCTTCAAGGTGTATTTACACGCTCTGTCTGCTCGTCGTCAGCCAGCCAACATATCGAAATATCCATTCGCACCTCAGGAGAATTCAGTGAAATATAGTAATATTTTAGTTATCTTCCAGTGAGTTCCAGAAGATAACTAAAATATTACTGTATTTCATTGAATTTTCTGGAGGTGTCAATGGGTATTTCGATATGTTGGCTGACTGACGACCAGCAGACAGAGCGTGTGAATACACCTTGATAGAGACTACCGACCGAGCGCAGTAGCACAATTGGCGCAACGATCAAATGTTGATGAAGTATTTTATGCTGTGCCGTCAGTTAGCAAGATGTCTGCACGCTGAGGGCTAAGCAATAATACCAATCGCATGGTATAGATGTTTGGGTTTTTTGTCACCCGAAAAAAATATGTTTGAGGCTGATCCGATATTCAGGGCTCATTTACACCTCTGCTGGCAAGACTCTTTTTCTATCACTCTAACATGTGGCAATAGCATAAGTTTATGTCATTCTACAAACTTTAAATATTTTTAAATGAGCCGTAAATATCGGATCAGCCTCAAACATATTTTTTTCGGGTGACACAAACCCAAACATAACCTAAAATTGTTTATACGTGTAACCTTACGAAATTTGCGACTTATCACCGGTTTCATTTTTTTAAATGAGGTATTTCAGGTTGGGTGGGGAACTAAAAGATGTCTATTTAATTAAATAGTTAATAGTTAATCTAAATACACATATGGAAAAATATTTTTTTCCAAGTTATAAAAAGAAATTAAGTTCCATCCTATGCAATTGGTATTATTGCTTAGCCCTCAGCGTGCAGACATCTTGCTACCTGACGTCACAGCATAAAATACCTTATCACCATTTGATCGTTGTGCCAATATACCTTTTTATTTCAATTATTTTCTTGTGCGCATGCGCGAAAATGAATTGACCTTCCTGTCAATTTTTGGCTCTGTTGCTCGCAAATGCATAGGAAATGCAGTATTTTGTTTGAAAAACTAAAGTTTTAAATGGTATAGCGGAGTGTTTATGAATGAAAATGGAAAAGGATAATGCGATACCAGTAATTGTAAAAAAAATGGAGTTGGAGCGTATAAGAGCTGCTGCTACGGATTGTGTAAAAGTGGTAGTCGCAGTAAAGATTACGTCGAAAAGACGGATTCTCAACAAATAGCTAAATTTATGCCGGAAAAAGATAAGTTTTCAATGAATTAGTATAATTTTCAACCAAGAAGAATTAATTTCTATCAAAAAAGATCAATTTTCGACAAAAAATGGAAGTTACATTTTCAGTTTAAAAAATTCATTCTAAATAAGAAAAATCTCATTTTCGACCAAAAATATCAATTTTCAACTAATAAGATGAATTTTTAACAAAGAACATGAATTTCTAACCAAATATTTTAATTTTTAAAGGAATTTCCAATCAGAAACATGAATTACTCACCAAGAAGATTAAATATTCTTCCACAAAATTCGAATTTTTAATAAAATACAGGAATTTTAAACAGAATATTTTAATTTTTAACATAAGAAGATAAATTGTTAACCAAACATGTACGAGTTAAGTTTTCTGTTAAAACAATCAATTTTCATCTAGAAAACATAATCTTTAATGAATTAATAATTAAATTTTGAATAAAGGAAAAGGTTTTCAATTACAACGATTCTCATTTTTCTTTCCTCTTTCTTATTTTTATCCAAATAAACAAATTTTTTTATTTTGTTTTTCTAGGAATTGCAATAGGAGCATTTTGTGGTGTTTGTCCAAATTTGATCGTTGAATTCTGTTTTTTTTTTTTACCAAAAAAGATGAATTTTCAACGAAATCGTTTGAATCATCAATAAGCAAAGAGATTAATTTTCAACCAAGCTGCGATTTTTAACCGCAATGATAAAATGAATTTCAACTTTAATTTGTCGAGAATTCACTAACTCTGTCAGGTTTTCCCTGACATTCCCTGGCGTTCTGAAATTACCTGACAAATAATACGAGATTATTCTTTATGTTGGAACAAAAAAAAAAGAATAACTAATTGCTTTTTCAATTGGAATTTTCCATTCATCACACTTAATCCTATCGAACATACAGTTTTGGTATGCATTTCTTAAAGGTATTTTATTCTTATAAACAAAAATCTGTAACTAGGAACTTCACTTGAAGATTACTGCTTTTGTTGTCATTATATATTTTTTTTCTTTATTTATTATCGATAAATACTGCCGTATGGAAACACAAACACAGTCTGTTTACCATATCCTATTATTTTCACGCAAAAATATACATCTCGAAATTTCAGTTCACGAGTAATCCTATAATTATCATTATACATATTATTTGTGAATTTATCGTCGTTAAGTACTAAGATACTTTGATAAAAAAGCACAAACAAAGTTTGTTTACCAAAACATAACCTCAGCAACGTAACCAGCAGCGCACTGCTGAGCCCTTCAAAACTTAAATCTGGCACTAATTGTGCTCCAGGCAGATCTTTTTCATTCAAAATTATTGCTGGGAATGGTACTTTTGCACTCATGTTTGTTGTGTTCGCACGCCTTACACTTACAGCGGCTCACGCTATGGAAATCATAACCAAGAAATATTGCACTGAGCTTCCGTACATGCAATATATTTCTTTCCTATTAATCACTTTTGAGATACTGAACACTATTATTCATTAAACTTTCACTACATAAGAATTTATCACAATAAAAAAATTAAAAACTCTGCTTTTGCATACATTTTACAGAGTAGGGCCGAAACTTTTGAATTCGCGGGAACTGTCATGGCGGCCACGCATATGCACTACGTGCACTACCTATTTCCAAATTGAAATGAAAAGGTCTATTGTGCTACTGCGCTCGGTCGCTATCAAGGTGTATTCACAAGCTCTGTCTGCTGGTCGTCAGCCAGCCAACATATCGAAATATCCATTCACACATCCGGAAAATTCAATTAAATATAGTAATATTTTAGTTATATTCTGAAACTCACTGGAAGATAACTAAAATATTACTATATTTCACTGAATTTTCCGGAGGTGCGAATGGATATTTCGATATGTTGGCTGACTGACGACGAGCAGACAGAGCGTGTAAATACACCTTGAAGGTTGCACGGTTACGCGTAACTCGAAGTTTTATGCGTATAATACGTATTTTACGTATTATACGTAGAAAATGTAATGAACGTAAATAATGGCGGACTTGAATGGTGGGTGATGGAAAGAGCACTATAACCTCACTTATTCCGGAATGCATTAACTGCGAGATAAGGTGAAATTTTTAATTAAAATTTGAGAAATGAGTAAATCAAAAGCTAGGAGGGAAAGGGTACGAGAAATCCGTTGAGAAGAAGTGAAGTTTGAGCGGTTGAAAGTTGAAAATCAAGCAGTTTCAAAATGCTCAATTTATAATAGTATTTAAAAAAATACTAGCTACAACTGTCTTCTAGCTCACAGGTTTGTAAATATTGTTAATCCTTCGTTAATATAAATGATTGTATTTAAATTTTAAAATCTTCTGACTTCGTATTTCTTGTAACTTCAGAAATATCTTCAAACAAAAAGACCCTCAGGAAGTTCCGCCACTGAAAAGACGTAGAGTATAGTAAATTTCCTAACTAGTGTGGATTGATGGCCTTTTTGAAACGAGCGTAATGTTTTTGTAACGACTCGTAGGTGAGGGCGTTGTAGGCGCCCGAACCGGAGACGAGTTTCAAAAACATGGCGCGAGTTTCAAAAAGGAAAGCCGTCAATCCGCAGGAGTCACGAACGATATTTTTGAGAACAAAATAATGTGCGAGGCGATAGGAACACGCTATACTCTTCGTTAGAAACATCGGCTCACCAATACGCCATGAATTCTCTTTCTATCTTTGTCTACCACGGACTCTCTCTGGCCAACTCTAGCGTTATGAAAATACACGGAGCATGCACAAACAAAGTTTTTTTTTTAACTCTACGTCACGCCATGCTCACTAAACCCTATTTTTTTAACTCATCCAACGCACCGTCAGACGCTGCTCAAAAACCGTACTTTTGAGTTTATCTATGGAGGCATGAAAACACGCCATTCTTGTGATTGCGTTCTTAAAAGTTAATTTCAATCGTATTTGACAACACTCGATTGCACCCGGGGCAAAAAGCAAAAATTTTTCCATTTTCCCTCTTTAAAATAAAATTTAACTCCTTCCAAAAGGAATTTCTGGATCTGTCATCTCTAATCATTTTGTAATAAATTAAGAAGCTGCCAAGCAAGTCAGTCATATAAGCGCAGTCGCCATATTGAAAACGTGAATAACATGTACAAAAACTAGGGACGTAAATTACCTAAGGTATATTACGTACGCAACCCTGGTCGCTAAAAAGTAATCTTCTTCAAGGACATTGTGGAAAACACAAGTACCGATCCGCCACTTTCAATAAATATGTACCTGCCCATTATCGCAAAATTGCTAATTAACCATTGACATGAACTTTACGTGTTTTTTTTTCAACGCACCTATTCACTCCAAAGACCATGGCGACTTTTAAACCCCGTATCTGCTGTCAAATTTATTTTGACGAATAAAGTGTGGTAAGTCGAAAATTCGGGGAATTATTCGCTACTTAATGTTAAGTATCATCCTTTTGGAGTGCCTTGTACGCGCTAATATGCGACAAATAATTGTTTATAGCCGGTTCTTGAAACATAAAGTCAGCAAGTGACACTTCGCCCATGTTACCCTCCTCCAGGGTAAAGTCGGGTATACTTTAGCCACTTATCAATTACCCGGCGCGACATTACCCTGTACCCTAGCCGACTTTACCCACAAATAATGATTACCTGCAACATTTCTTACCCCCAGTTTTTTCTGTGTATATTATTATTTTCCATAGGTACGTCATTATTAATTGATGTATAATAAAAGTTTAAGTTATTTCGTAAACTAATTTTTAATTGCTTAAATAATGTTTATTTCGTTAAAAATTTTGTTCTCTCTGATGAGTCGCAAAATGATTATATTTTTCATATCTTGTGAGTATTTGATTCAATGTTATAAAGAGTGAACATATTTCTTAAAATAATATTCAATTTATAAAACTTTTATTATGATATTTTTGTTATAAAAATGAAAGTTGCACATTTTTTAAACTCTAAAACTGTTTGAAAAATTTCCTGTTAGATTAATTGTACAAAGTCCTGTGAGTTTTGGAAATTAAAATTTCTAGGTTCTTTCAATTTTTAAAACTTCTCTGATATTTTCGGTTAAAGGATAGTTTGTCTTATGAATGAAAGTTGCTTAGTTTTTTAATCTATGCATTTTTTTGTAAATTTTGAGATAGATAAACATTATACAACTTTGGCTAGACAACTGAAGGGGTAGGATTTAAGGATCTTAAAAATGCATCATCATGATAGAGTGTACCTACGTAAGTGTCTTTGGAAGCAAACTTTCTACATTCTCGAAACTTAAAAATCGCGTATTGTAATAAACCCTTAAACTATTAGACAAAAGTTTTAATTAAATTTTATAATTCTAAATAAGCCCACCACTGTCTAATATCTTACACATTTCTCATTTCGTTTTCCGTAAAAAAAATTAATTTGTTAAAATAATACGAATGATTAAGTAATGTTGGGCTTGAAAAGCACCTCAAATGGTGAAATTATATCTGGATTATATCCTACGCGGAGAAAATTTTCGTTGTAAAATTTCAGATCATAATATTTATTTTTATGATAAGTCAATAGCAAGCCAGGATATAGCATCACTATTTCAAGAATTACTATTGTGAATATTAAACTGTGAAGCTACTTAGTATATTGGCATATAATAATAAATAATTAAACAATTGTACTTATACAAAAAAAATGTTTCTATAATCCCTAGAAAACATTTTGAAGTTTACAAAACAAAATTTTGTTTAACCATTTTTTAAATTATACAATATATATATATATATATATATATATGTATAATTTAAAAAAATGGACGCCCAGAAAACAAAAATCCATTCACTTGCTTTGAATGGGTTTCGAAGTCGTTTAAATAGCGTATCGGTCACTGGAATTCCATATTGCCGCCGATTGGTTTTTAACAGAATTTTACTCGTTATTATTTTTTTGACAGACTTATAAGCCACAAAAGTCTTCACATTCTCTAGAACTAAAATAGAAAAATGAATCTAGTAGCCTTGCTTATGATTTTTCTTAATCTATCAATAATTTATAAATTTTAAAAATCATATGAAATATGGCAGCCTAACCTAAAAAAAATCGCCCAGATAACAATTGTGTACGCACAATGCACGCATTGTGCGGGTATTCGTGCGGGTTATCCCGCACGTCGTGCACGCATATGGTCACACAGCTGCGACATCAATTGATGCACACATGGGTCGCACGTCATGCAGGCACAACGCGTGCGGGCAGATTGCACTCACGAAGTGCAGGTTTAATGGGAGGGTTAATAAATAATTTGTTTAATTGTTTTTAAATGTAAAGTAACAAGTGGTAAATGTATTTTATGTCGTTTATTATGTTATTAAATTCGTGCTACACATGAATCTATTTTAGAGTGAAAATTGTACCTTTCATATTAATTAATTCATACAGCAAATATAAGATTCGCAATAAAATAGTAAGCACCTAATATATCAAGATAAAAATCTCATTTCTTTCATATTAATTGCAGGACTTAAAAATAATGTAATGTAACTTTAAGAATCGTAATACATAATTAATAATTTTACCAACATTTGTGAGCATGGAATGACTAATGTCGATGATTTTAGTTTCTTCATTAAATTTTTTCCAGTGCAATATTATTTAATTCCAATTATAAAGCACAATATGCATCATTGGCTTGTGCAATCTTTGAAGTGAGTCAAGGCAGAAGTGAGAAAAAGGCTCTATTAGAACCATTTGAATCCACACTTGGGTTCATTTAGAAACCATTTATCATTTTGGTTTCCTTTTCAGCAAGAGAGGTTCCTTTTTGTTGCAGCTCCTTTGGAACCAAAAATTGGTTCTAATAGAAACCCCAGTTTTTTCTGTAAAATGGACATTGTAGTACATTGCAGATTCAAAACCATTCGAGAAACTGACCGATTCACAGTCACAAGCCAATTCAGCTTTGAAAATCTCAATCTACAAATGACAGATACGCGATTCATGGAGTCGCCTTTTCAATGGGTTCTTTTTTCCTGGGCGAAATTAAATAAATATTCATCAAGCATACATTTGGCAAATAAATTAAATTTTAAAAGTGGATGCAAATTAAAAAGCACTA
Source organism: Andricus quercusramuli (assembly GCA_932178445.1). NCBI lineage: Eukaryota > Metazoa > Arthropoda > Insecta > Hymenoptera > Cynipidae > Andricus > Andricus quercusramuli. The sequence goes on from CAKNXH010057235.1 coordinate 11,601, forward strand.
TCACAAGTGTTTCAATAAAATAAAAATTATGAAAACAAGCACAACAAATTTAAAGATGGTTATAGTAACAATATTTAAGAAATCAAATTTAAACAATGGTAGAAAAGTCATAGTAATTGTGAAATATATGGCGCAAAAAGTAAAAAGATTAAAATCTACAATAAAAAATGAAATAATCCTAGTACAATATCCATAATTATAATTCTAGAACAAAGTATATACGTACTTTATTCATTAAAGCCAAAAAATTGGATACGTAACTACAATAAAAGGAGAAATAACTGTTAATATATTGTTTATTTTGAGTGTCAAAATTTGAAAAATAATTAAAATATATAATAAAACTTCAAACTTTGAAGTTAATTAAATATGGAAAAAATAATCTAAAAATATCCTGATAGTGAGGAACTTTCATGGAACGCTCCGCGGGCACCTTTGGAACGTACGTTCTAGATACGTTCCCGTGACGTGTAAAATATCCGCCCCTTTGGAACGTTAATTCCAAAAAGGACTTACCATTATTGTTATTATTATTAATAAATATCGCGTTAACATTAAGATATTGGTAAAATACGATGTCGGTTTAAAATATGGATATCATATTATTATAGTGTAGTATGTCATACTCAAAACTCAAAAATGACATCCATTTTTACCTATCTCACGGTTTACAAGATATTTGTTTCTAAAAATAACAATAACAGTAAGTTCCGTTCAGGTGCCAATGGGAAGTTCCGGGAATATTCTCAAGGGCGGACGTTGTACACGTCCTGGGAACGTTATTGCAGGAACGTATATCTTAGAAATTTAATTGAGCCCAATATATTTATTCATCTACAGTGTTTACAAATTCAAAATCCCAACCCTTTGGAACATTCAACATCAAACTTTAAATATTAAGTTTGATCCCACCAATTTATATATATATTAAAATTGTGCATATACTTACTCTGTTGGATGTGAGTCCAATAATTGAACACCATGGGACGATGAAGTAAAATAATTTGGAAAATAGTAAAATCAATCTTATTATAAAATATATTTTGAAGACGACGAAGCCAATGTTGAACTGTCGATTTCCATCTTTCATCGGTTCGACTATCGTCTATAGTCGATAGAAAGCCTAGGGAATTCGTTTTCGAAAATCGATTCGGATCGACAAAAGTCGAAAGTTATCGCGATAACTTTCGACGGAGTCCCATTGCTACACATTGACTTCACCAAAAACGAGCATTTTTCTGTCGGATGTACAATAACGCATCGAATTGCTAGATCTTCTCGAGCGCGGCGCTAGTGTGGTACGCGTAACGATGGCCACCGTCAATGTCCGTGTAAATATAACTTGTGATATAACCCTAAACAAAAATAGATAATTCCTAAATGGCTAAAACAATTTTTTGAAGCATTTAAGAAATATTGGAATGTAAAAACTGTTATATTCAAGTGGAAGTCCGATATCAGTTCTGTGATGTGTATTAGATTGAAAACTGATCAGTTATATACTTATTGTTTTCCACGTTTGTGCAATACATCTGAAGTACCTACCACGTCCAGTGCAGGATCACTTCAATTACATTGAATCACTGATATTCCGAAAAAAAAGTAAAATAAATTTTCTGCGTTTTAGTAATAATTTATACATTTCTATGAAAATCACATTGGTAAATAATGTAAGATGTCCACAAATACGGCGGCCATTTTTCTACGTGCTACACTAGCGCCATAACTCGGGCAGTATTGTAAACCTTTTTATACGACGAAAATTTGCTTATTTTCAGTTACATTACTTTGGCCTCCTTATGGCTATTCTCCATGGGGCCCTGATTGGTCGCTGAACATTGTATTCAACGTCAAACCGTAGAGGGAAGATAGGTATAGAGGCGACAATGCCCTCAAGCTTAGATGATTGGCGCGGGGAATGAGACGTCGGGGGTAGGCTTAGTTAGGGAACCAGCGATGCGAGGGCGCTAGTATCGCGAACCAGCTACGCAACCGTTCCCTCTATCCCTCTCCGCCTCTCCGAACGTAGAGGGAAGATAGGCTTAGCATGGGCTTAGCGTGACAAGTGAAAGAAATTGTTACTTGCCAGTTTTTCACCGTAACCAAGAATTGCTGCTAATAATCTCGTCGATTTTGAATATTTGCCAAATATGTATTTCATTAAAAATGAATTTTCAAATGTATATCATAGTGGATTAATTATCTCAGGAAGACAAAATAAATGCAAATAATCATTGAAAATTTTCCTATGCTGGCATTTTATACTTATTTAATTCTGAGTCAGTAAACGCCTCTTTTCTAGATCATTTGATTTTTTTCAATTGGAAAAATACAGTATTGAAAAATGTAGATATACAATTTTGTAAGGAGGACATATATTAATTAAAAATGAGCAAATTGAAACTTCTTGGTTCTGAAAAATTATCGGAATTGCAAGTCTTTCTCCACTACAGAAGAGTTGATAAAGTTTCTTGGTGACTAGGAGGTTTCAAATTGAAAATTTTAAAATATACTTTCTCAAAAATCAATTCCTTATACTTTTACAGTGCT